>CAUYUJ010017416.1:172500-177500 GCA_963575745.1 Prorocentrum cordatum
GCGCGCAGCAGAGCATCATCGTGGAACTCCTCCCTCAAGGTGTTTTCCCCTGGTGGTGGTGTTGCTGTGTTTCCTCCCTCTCCTGGGGGTCGTTTTTCCCTGAACTCTGGCAAGTATACTTGCATGGGGGGGCCCGACGGGGGTGTGGCGAGGCCGGAGAGAGAATGTGGACTTCACGCGAGCCGGGACTCACTTGCATGCCTTTTCGGCCCAGGGTTGCTTGAAAATGCAATAGGGAGGCAGGGAGTGGGGGAATGCCATGCAAGTAAACTTGCCTGGGTCCAAAGAAACGCGCCCTCCGTTTCCCCCGCCCCCCGGCACCAGGGCGGGCAGGGCCGACCGAGAACGCATGGCGGCCATCGGGCGGCGGCGGGCTTGGGGGGGGGGGCGGGGACAACTAGGTCGCCTGGCAGGAGCGGGGCGCCTGCGAAACCGTCGCCCAGGCAACGAGGAGGAGGCGGAGGAAGAGGAGGGGGAGGACGAAGAGGAGGACGAGGAGACGGAGAAAGGGCCATGGAGATATGGAACACAGAGGAACGAGCCCGCGCGAGAGGACTGCGTCACGCGAGAATGCTGCCTCGTCGCAAAACGGGCCGCCCTCCGCCCCCACACGGGGAGAACGCCCTCCTCACGCACAGGGGAGGCCGCTCGCTCACCGGCGCCGCGACTCGCTACTCATACGTGATGGCGGTGGTGCGTCGGGGGACGGTCGGTTCACCTCCTCACTCTGAGGTTCTTCCCGACTATCATCCCCTACCAAGTCATGTGAGACGAGCACCTCTGTTGGTACCCCAGGGCGAAGAGGCACGAAGGCCAGATGGGACTTGTGGACCACACGGCCCCCCCACTCCACCAAATGCACCATCCCCGCGCCTGGAAGCTCAAGGTTGTTCCAGCGTCACGGGCGTAGCTGAGCGCCACGGCCCAGGCAAGGTGCCGCGGGGCGGGACCCCAAAAGACGAGACAGCATGCTGAAACCAACCCGTGGAGCGCAAATAGCATTGTCAATATCCCCGCGGCGTAGGGCCGAGCACTAGGATACGGTGACCAGTAGAGCAATAACTGCCCTCCCGCTGCGGGGAGGAGCAGGACAAGGAAGAGGAGGGATACAAGACGAGCAGGAGGTGGAGGAGGAGAGGTTGAGAGGGAGGAGCAGGTGGAGAGGTGGGCGAGCGAGGTTAAGCGCAGGAGGCGCTGGGCGAGCGAAGAGGCGCAAAAGAAACCAATGTCCCCCCATTCTTGGCGCATTATTCATCATCCGTTCCGCGTTCCATCTTTTGGATGTGGGAGTGAACCCGCAACACCTGGCTGAGCGCGGTGCTATCTATTTGAGGGCTCATGAATGCCTCCAAAAAACAAAACGAGCCGAAAGAACACGCGACAGTACTGTAAGGGTTCGCTCGCGCCCAACTGCACTACTTTGGCGTTACCTCTCAGACAGCCCCCAAAGAACTCCGCTAAGCAATCGCGTGTACGCACCACTGTGCCACGCTGACGTGGCGGCGAGGCCTGCCGTTTCCAGCTGAAGAGATACTCCAGCCCAACTGGGGGCACGCGCCTCCGACGGCGGCAAAGCTGAGGCCGCCTGGTTGAAGCCACAATCAATGACGTCGGGCTGTGCGCGAGAGTAAATACATGATGTTCGGGCTCAGGCGGGCTGCGGCGGGGCGCAAAACCAAATCGAACCGCACCACCGCGGCGCCGCTGAGAACAGCTGGCGCCCGGCCGCTGGCTGAAAAACCGACACGCGCGGTGCGGACGGCACCGCTTCAGAGGGGGGCAGCAGCCTCTCTGCTGCAGTGTGGTAGCTGGGCCAAAACTGTTACAGACAGGCAGGAGGCAGTGAGGGGGGCGGCAGGGATGAGTGGCAGAGGTCAGAGACTCCGCCGCCGCTGCTGGCTCCCCTTCGCAGCTGCCGCCTCGGCTGCCGCCGCCGCTTCCGCGCCGATGGAGGCCATGAAATAGTTGTATACTTCACTTTCAAAAAAAAACGCCCTTTTCCACGGCGGCGACCCTGCCGCTCGCTGATCATGAGCCGCTGAGTGAATATGTTGGGAGATCGGGCTGGCGTCCAGCATTGGCCCCACGCAGTGAGAAAGGTCGCCACTGCGACCATGGTGGGACGGAGGCCCGATGAGCGAACGAAGCCAAAGCCAGACAACGAAGGAACGAAACCAACGAAACCTCGCGTCGCGAGCAGCGCACGCTCGCAACCGCAATGCAGCGGCCAATGCTCTCACTGCACTGCTCCTGCACAAGACCGCTTGCCCTTGGGACACGGCACCGGTTCCGCACGCTCAACAATCTCAAATGCACTGCGCTGCTCTGTGGAGGTTTGCTCCAGGTCAGACGCGGTGCGTCTTCTGTAAGTACTGCGTGTGCTCATCCATGGCGCGGTCGTGCGCCACCCACTGGCGCGCGTGACCAAACAAACATGTCGAGACCCGCGGTGTCTATTCACCAACCATCGGGAGTAGGTTCCGTCATTTGTTCACCACAAGCTGTCATGTACTGTTTTGTTATATTCCAGGCGACATGCCGAGGCAGTCGCATATCAATTCTAGCGCGGTGCCCTGCATATGGAGCGAAGCCCCATCTGGCCGCCATTTCGGCCAAGATGCCCGAGATTCGCGGCGGGACAGCCCGAGGAAGGGCCCGAGGAACCTCGAGCCCCTTCCGAAAAAAGACCTGCAGTGGGTACCCAAGGAGGGGACCAGAGGAACGATCCCAACGGTCTCGAACCTGAGGTTTCGACGGGATGGTCTGGGTCATCCGCGGATTCATGCCTCGACGGCAACCTGGACGAGGACGAGACGAACAGTGAGGGATCAGGGAAGGGAACGACAACGGTGACCATGATCAAGGCTGGGCGCGGAAACGCCCGCGCCGATCTTGGTCACCGTGTCAATATTGGTCATCACCAATTCGTGGATCATTCCCGTGGATCGGCGACAGCCCGTATGCAACGTGACCCAGATCGGCGTCGACAAGATTCAGCGCCGTCCTGGGCATGGTCACGGTGCTTCTTCGCCCGAACGAGGCGAGGGAGAGAAGGGAGAGGGCGGGAGCAGGACGAGATTTCCTGTCCTGTGAGCCCCGCCCAGGCGGAAACCCTCCGGGATCGCTGCGGCGGACAGCGAGGCCTCGAGACCACACGCCTCGTTGGGTGCGTCGCAGCGCGCCGGGCCCAGGGGTTCCCGCGCGGGAGTGCCGCGGCAGGGAAGGGAGGCGGCCGCGCCGCGCTCGGGAGAGGGGCCCGTCCTCCACCGCCTCCTCCTCCTCCTCCTCCTCCTCCTCCTCCTCCTCCCTCCTCGATCCTCCCCTCCCTCGCCCTCTCTCCGCCCTGGGCGGCGCACCCAAACCACCTCCGCCACCGTCAGGGACAGGGCTACCCAAACTCTTGCATCAGCTTGGGCGGGAGGGCGCACGCAAGGCTGAGCAGCGCAACGGGAGGAGGAGGAGGAGGAGGAGGAGGAGGAGGAGGAGGAGGAGGAGGAGGAGAAGGAGGAGGAGGGGGGAAGGAGGACGAGGACGGGGAAGAGGCGGCAGCGGCCGCTTCTGAGCAGCGGCCTTTGCCGCGGCTGCTGCCGACGAGACTAGCCATATTGCTCTTACACAACGATAGCATGGAGAAAAAGGAGGGGGGAAACGCGACAATCAGTAGGCGGGTCAGGGCAAGAGGTTCTCCCCGAGGACGAGGAGAAGGGGCGGGTCGTTGCGGGACGTGGGGCGAGACGCAGGAGGGCATACAAGTGCTATGCCCCCCACCTGAAGGCGCACGTCGGAGTCCGAACGGGACATGTAGCACAAACATGTCTTGGAACATCGAGACCCAGGCGGTGCGGGCAGAAAGCGGCGACCATCGACCACCTACTGTCAGATTTCAGAGCGCCCGCGTCGCCTTTGGAGGGACCGACGCACACATAGAAGAAGCATGGCTCAAAGATGCTATGGGTGACCCAAGAGAGGCGCCCAAGAATCCCCAAGAGGCCGAAAAGAGGCCTTATACGCCCCCCCAAACGCTTCAAATTACCTCCAAGAGGCTCAACCAGGCCTCCTAACAGCTCTCAAAACACACACACACACACACAAAAGCCCACACGTAACGCCCAAGAAGCCCACGACTCCTCAACCGTTGACTCCCCACTTCTGGTCGGCGGAATGGCGTCTCTTGAATATGAGTATGGTCGGGGGATGCCGTGAGTGGGGGGCCAGCGAATCAGCTGCATACAGATGGTTTTCGCGGCGCCTCAGGCGGCCGTGTATATTCCAGAGAAAGACGCTGGGCGGCGGAGCCGAAGCCAGCCACGCGCAGCAACTTCTGCGACCCCCCGGTCTCACTCCCCACGTTTCGTCCGATCCGACAGTCGCGCAAATCGCGGCCCCCCAGTGACCTGCGAGTTCTCGGTGGGGTCCGCGTGACACCCCACTCCGCTGGGCCTCCGAGGAGCCCACGCAAGTAGCGACAGATCCGCAGGTCGCAGCCCCCCAGGGACCCGCGAGGTCTCGAACCACCAGTGCGGAAAGTGCCAGAGCCTCGTGAGACCAGATGATTTAGGCCTCAGCTTCGAGATGCTGCAGTGCGTGCGTGCGTGTGCGTGTGCGTGTGCGTGTGCGTGTGCGTGTGCGTGTGTGTGTGTGTGTGTGTGTGTGTGTGTGTGTGTGTGTGTGTGTGTGTGTGTGTGTGTGTGTGTGTGTGTGTGTGTGTGTGTGTGTGTGCGTGTGCGTGTGCGTATGTGCGTGTGCGTGTGCGTGTGCGTGTGCGTATGTGCGTGCGTGCTTGCGTGTGTGTGTGTGTGTGTGTGTAAGTGTGTGTCTGTGTGTGTGTTCGTGTGTGTGTGGAGACATGCACGCGAGACATATAAAACCATGCAGGCCGAGGAGGCGAGGTGCGAGGAAGCAGACCCCGCGCAGAGCAGGAGCCAGAGGAGCGGGAACAGTGGCAGGAGGAGCGAGAGGCGTGGGGAGAAGTCGCATCGGATGTCCGAGCCGAGCCGCCA
>CAUYUJ010017416.1:182500-245000 GCA_963575745.1 Prorocentrum cordatum
ACTACAACTACACGCGAACCTGGGGACACGCGGAGTACATTGTCAACCTTGAGTTTTTCTTTGGGTGGCGCAAAAGTAACACGTCCTGTAGTATCATGGACCTGGGGCCAAGATGGGCCTGGCTAGGATCAGTGTGCGTTGTAGGTCTGTGCGCACTTGGCGCCATCCGACCTCGGCATCCCGACGACGACGAAAACGAATAACGCCGACAACACTGAGAACGCAAACGACAATGACGACCACGACGACGCCGACGTCGACGGCGACCCCGCTGTCCACAAAGGGGCGGGCGCGCCTCGAGGCCGACGGCCGCGAGGTCCTACCGCCACGGCCGTTCGCCGCCCTCCTCCCTCCTTCTAAAGGCTGCTAAAACCACATCCCCTCGGGTCGTGACACAAATCACGACGTAAAGTGTTTCTGTAGCTTCGGCCTCAAAAAAAACAACGCGGGATGCAACGCCAGTCCCACGGAATGGGTCCAAACCACTGGGACTGTACGTCATGACAAAATCAAAACGTCGGGGGTCTAGGGCAGCCCACGTGCATGCTTCTTGTGTCGCGCGTTTCTGGCTCCGCAAGACGACACAACGTGTTCCTCGGTGGTCCTGGCCGAGCAAAAGACTCACAAGTCCGAGCCACGGAAGCTGCAGCGCCGCTCAACCATGCGCAATCAAACACATTCAATCCCACCAGCCCTCTGGGCGTCGGTGGTTTAGAGAGTTTCCTCTTCCACCCCTCCTTCTTCCCCTTCGAGGAGGGCTTTACCCCTCCCCCTGCCCCCTCCCCTGGACCTGGACGGGGGGTTCCGCGAGTCGTCGGAGCGTCCAACACGGCCTCGGCGAGGAAGCCCAAATCATTGGTTAGCTCCCGCTCCCTTCCCTCCTTTTTTTTTTCCATTGGCTCAAGCATCAAGGTTCCGTGGCCGCTCCCGGCCCGCATCCGCAGGTTCACCGCGACGCCTCGGGGCCAGCTCGCAAATAATTGTTCGGCGGTGCGCGCGGATTTCGTCGACCGGCACTTCGCCCCCCTTCTCGGCGCGCCGAGCGCGCCATCGGGGGCGCCGAAGGCGCCGCCCGGGGAGCCCAGCGCCGATCGTTTTCGACTCCTGCTCTTCCCTCCTCCCCCACCGCGTCCAGAACTCGACTGCAGCACGGGCCCAGAACTCCGCGTCCTTCCTCCTCCCCCACGTTTCCCCCCGGGCACGCCGACGCCAAAAACTGTCGGACATCTGGCTGGGGCCAGACATGACAACCTGTGGTAAGCTTCCCGGCCGCCAGGGCGTCGATCACCCTCTTGCCCCAGGAGCCGACCCCGTCAGAACGACAAATCTTGCCCTCCTCCTCGTCCCCCTCCCCCTTCGAACTTCGAACTGCGGACGGTTCTCCTCATCATAGGCGGCACCCTCGAAGACCCTCCTCCCGAGCTGCGCTGGGGGGAGGATAGGAAAATACCAGGATGTCAAAGGAGAAGCAGGGGGAACGACCGAGCGGCGGACGACCATGCTGACGTCAAAGGAAGTGGGCGAGAGGGACGGCTCTGTGGCAGCAGGCGCGCGCGCGCGTGCTCATAGGGACCGAGCGTGAGTCCCAGCCCCCCTTCATCCCCCTCCTGTTCCCTGGACCTCCTCGCGTCGTGAAGAAATCACGGGGGACGGGTTTTGCACTTGTGTTGGCCTCTCGGGAGCCCGACCAGGCCCTGGCAGGGGACTGTCGCAGAGCGACGGAGGACGAGAAGCCTGTTCTGGGGCAGGGGTCCAAACCTCCAGAGAGCCACGGGGTCGGGGAAACACGACGTCGGAGCTCTGGCTCCTCCTCCTCCTCCTCCTCCTCTTCCTCCGCCGCTTGCTCTTGTTCGTTCGTTTTCGCCTCTTCGCACTCCCCATACATCGTCTCGCCTTTCCCGCCTTCTGCTGCTGTTCCCCCTGCAATGCATCAAGAAGCCAAGTGGGGGGGATGAGGACGGAGTTCAGATCCAGAAACAAGCCCAAAAAATTAATTTCGTGCGCGCCGTGGGGGGGGGATGGGGGGCGTCCCAATCTGGATTCGGGTGTGGATTTGGCACCAGACCCTGGTGAATGATCCGGAACTGGATCCGGAAACGGCTCCCTGCGCGCCGCGGGGGATCCCAATGCGGATCCGGGTCTGGACCTGGCACGAGACCCAGGCGGATGGTGGATAGTTACTGGAATTACTTCCCTAAAGGTCTCCAAAACAACCCCAAGAGCGCCCAAAAGCGCCCCCAAAGGTCCCGTGAGGTCCCCAAGAGGCAGTTTGCCTCCTCCTCCTCCTCCTCCGCCACCTCCTCCTCCTCCTCCTCCTCCTCCTCCTCCTCCTCCTCCTCCTCCTCCTCCTCCTCCTCCCCCTCCCCTCGCAACTCTGCGGGCCCCAGGGATGGCCCGAAGAGGCTCTCGAAGACCACCCTTCTGCTTCCAAAGATCCCTGTGTTCATCCCAGACTCCTACTCTCTTTCACTGATCCCACCAGCCCTCTGGGCGTATGTGGTTTACCAAGTTTTGTTTGTTTTCTATCTGCCCACAGTCCTTCCTTCCCCTGCTGGGGGGAGGGGCCGATTACTTTTCCTTTAAATGTACACCCCCTCCCCCACCCGGCCGGCGACCAACACCTGGCACCATACCGAGTCCATGCCGGCCCGTACCACACCATCCCTGTCAAAAAACAAAGCAGACCTCACTCAGCCCCCAAATTTGGAGCATGCGCGGCCAACCCGATGCGTCCCCCCCCCCACCATCCCCGTCAAAAAACAATGCAAAGTACACTTTGGGGCAAATTCTTGAGTCATATTCGTGAGGCCCGCGAACACTGAGTAATGTTTTGACAGAGACGGCGGGGGTGTCAGCATATTCCTTGCTGCGCGCAGGGCTACCATCCCTGATAAAAGACAACATGCACCTCGCGGCTCAATCTGGATCATGCGCGGCCATCCCGCGATCACTGTCAAGTGGTTTTTGACAGGCACGGTGGGCGTGGTGTCGCGTGGCCTGCTGTGCTCAGGCCCGCCAGAGACAATGACGGGCATGAGCTTTCAACAAAGATGGCGGGGGCTGAGATGTGGCTCGATGTGTGCTGTCACGTGTGCGGCGCACCTGGCGCACTCGGAGCACGTGGCGCATCTGGCGCCCCAGGCGTGCCTGGCACGCTCGGGCCCCAGGGGTGCCTGGCGCGCGTGGGGCCCCTGGCACGCGTGGCGCACCTCGCCCAAGCGTCGCGCATCTGGGGTCATGTTGGGAGGGCGGGCGGGAGTGAGCTAGACGGCTTGCGGGCGGGTGGGTAGCTTGATCACTGTTACTTATTGATATACACCCCCTCCCCCACCCGGCCGCAGTCCAACCAGGAACCATGCCGACACGCCGCTGGAGGCTACCCTGCTCCGCAATGGTAGCGGAGCCCGCCGCCGAGCGGGCCAGCCATATCGGCTGAAAGCGAAGATCTACGGCATGCTGGGTTCGGACGTGACAGATGCTGGACAACGCCAACCACGAAGACGTGATCACGGACGACGACATGGGCGCGATGGAGCACGGGCGTGCGACATCGACGCTGAGGCGGCCGCCGGAGATGGGCGGAGGAGTGCCCAGCCTGCTGGTGCTCAAGGCGATTGGTGGCGACGTTCGTCGGTCACATCTTGGACAGCAGCGCCGCAGTGGACGAGCCGCGACCTCGAGGGCATCCCATCCTGGGACGGCTCGGCTAGAAGGTGGCGGCGCTACAGGAAGGAAGTAGCCCTGTGGATAGAGGGCATCAACCTGGACGTGAGCTGGTCCTGGGCGGCCACATAAGCGCGGTGCCCGACGGAGCCGGCAAAAACGCTCGCGGAGTCCATCCCGATGGTCGAGCTGCGCCCGAAGGCCTGGACGTGGGTGCCGGACGCGGTGCAGCCCGAGAGTGACGAGGAGCTCGACGGTGGTGAGCAGGACGAGGAGCGCGGACACTGGGAGGAGCCGTACCCATGGCAAGGATCAACAGGTTGATGGAGGTGCTCGCGACGATGGGAGTTGACGAACCGACACGTCGTGGGCAGGTGATGACATACTTCTATGAATAGTTGCATCAACGGACCGGTGAGGATTTGACCTTGTGGATGATCAGGTTCGGGGAAGCTCGAAGCCAACCAGACGAAGAAGACGTAGCACTGCCTGGTCGTACGACAGGATGGTGGCTGATCGAGAAGACGGGCCTGACGGACGCAAGCAAAAATATGCTGATGACCTCAAACGGCGGAAGCATGGAGATCCGAGATGTTGCGCCGGCGATGCTGGGAGTATTTCCCAACCTACATGCGACGGAACGGCGGCGCAACGCGTTCGATCGCAGCAGGAGGCCGATCACTTTCAACCGACACGGCACTCAATTGCTGAAGAAGAAGGTGATCCGCAAGTTCAAGGAGGCACACGTGACGGAGGACCTAGATGGCCTCAGCCAGCTCGACGATGCCGAGCTCAAGGCCCTGAACGCGGAACTCGGCAGCTTCGATAGCGACGCCGACGACGAGACGACGGGGGAGGCCCTGACGGCGGAGCAGGAGCTGGACATCGAGGGAAACCTTGCAGCCGAGCTGGAGGCGCTCTCGACGGTACCCGAAGAATCCGAGAATGATTCCGAGCTGGCGCAGGAGCTCGGCAGCCTGGAGAGCAGCGCTGAGTCGATGATGGAGGGACTCATCACGGTGCGAGAGAGTGAGAAGGTCGTGAAGGAGTTGCAGAAGGACCGCAGATTTGGCGGCAAAAGGTGTCGGTCGAGGCTCAGGCATGAGCTCCAGTAGCGGCAAGAAGTCTGCGATCAATACCGGCAAGGGCGGCTCACCCGACAAGAGGACCTCCAACTGCCACGCATGCGGTCAGACGGGCCACCGGGCTGGCGACGCCCGCTGTCCGAAGCTGTCGGAGTGGAGGGCCGAGCAGGCCAAGAAGAAGTTGCAGTAGATGCTTAAGCCGCGAGATGCCACGGTGGTCGACCTGCTGGATGCGAAGACGGGCGACGAGGCGCTGGAGGCAAAAAAAAGGTGTTCGAGGCGCTGGTGACCACGAACGTGCTCGGGCACCTCGACGTGCCGGCGCGGTGCGAGGAGCGCGGCATGGTTAGCCGCGACCGCAACATCCGCTGCGCCATGCGCGGGCGTGACCACGTGACGATGGCGACCGATAAGGGCGCTGAGGTGACTGCGCAGGAGGTGCTTCTCTCGTCCGCCTCGATCGGCGGTCGGGGCGACGACGGCGCGCTGGACTCAGCCTGCAACGGCGTGGTCTCGGGCGACGCGTGCGCCATGAGGATCGAGAGCGGGTGCAAGGAGCTCGGGATCGAGGACCAGATCAAGAAGGAGCCCCAGCTCGCCGTTTTCCGGTTCACTGGGCACTGCAGCTGCACCGCCGCCGCGACCGCCTCGCCACTGGCTCCGCATGTCCGAAACGCTCGCACGAGCTGGCCCTTCGAAGAGTGTCGAAAACTGTTGTGAATGCGCACCGCCGCGTTCTTCACCTCCTTCGAGACCTGCGTCTTCTTCTTCTCCGTCTGATCTCTCAGGGTTTCCTCGGTGGTCTCGTAGTCCGCGAATCCCCTGTCCTCAACTTCCTCGGGGTCCGCCTCCGAGACCTCGTCCACGTCGAGCGCTTCTCAGCATGCCCTTCAGGATGCCCCTCGCCAACTCTGACGTGTAGTGACCCGTCCGGGTCGTAATTTTCGGGCCGCCCATGACTGTGTCGTGAGAGTGCGCGCCGTCGCACCGTCGGTTGAGTTCGATCAGCAGCTCCTCGTGCGATGCCAGAAATCTTGTAGGCTCCCGATGCGCCGCTCCCTCACGTTCCGAGGTGAGCCCGCGCATGCACTGGTCCACTTCCGCGGCAAAACCTTGCTGGAGGAGTTCCCGCACCTCTGGCGCGCCCCGAGCCCGAGACGACCTCGGATTCTCGATCGGCCAGACACCTCCGTAATTCTTCACCGCGTTCGCCACTTGCTTCACAAACTTGCGGAATGGCAGCTCTCGGAGCTGCCTCTCCCGCACTTTCGTTTGATCTTGCTGAAAGTAAATCAGGCTACTCCAAGGCGCGCACGGGGAAGCCATCAGTGCCAGCATCGGCTTCTTCGCGACCATGTCCTGCTACACTTTGCGCTGCCTCTTCGGAGACCTCAGGTCACCCCCGAACTCCTGCGAGTAGCTCCTCGCAGTAGAGCCCCTGCCGAGCCGACTCCTTACGCGCCGCCTCCCTCGTCGCGAAGACCTCCGTGATCCAGGGCTGACACTTGGTCGCCTCGCTCGTCACTGCCTCGAAACGGGACCCGAACTCCGTCAAGTAGGCCTCGAATTTGATGTTGACCGCGGCCAGGGCGCGCTGCAAGGAGCGCAGCTGATTTTTCATCAACGTCTTGGTGCCGTTCTTCATCTTCTCCACCGTCGGGGTCAGGTCGGCCTGGTCCGTGAAATTGACCTCTTTCACGATCTTCACAGGCATCACCATTCCCAGCATGGTGGCTGCGAACAACCACCTCGAGCCTCGAGAGCGCCGGTGGACCTCTCGCAGTAGGTCGCGCTCGATGGTCAAAAGGAAGGGGTCGAGGTCCTGCGCCAATCGACGCTGGCCCTCTCGCTGCCGACCGACCTCGGACGAAGAGCACCTTGTCATACGCGCACGCCGCATTCTTCAGCGCCGGCATCGTCATCAGCTCCGGGTTGCCATCCGTCCGGACCTCGCGGTCACGAACATAGTCCACGAGCTCCTGCTCGCTCCTGACCCCAATCGGCGGCAACACCCGCATGCGCCTCCTCGCTAATTCACTCGGCGCCATCGAACTTGGAATCTCGGGCGCAGCACTTCATGATTCTTCAGCCGCCCGAAGTGCCGGCGGGACCCCGACGCTCACGAGCGTTTTGCCTTCTTCCTGCGGGGTCCTTCTTCTCGCCTTTGCGCCCGCCTCCATCAACCGGTGAATCAGCACCCTGATGCTCAGATGCCGGGCCCGCGAGATCTGCCGCACCTCCGCCATGTCCTCCAAAACGTCCCGGGGGGCCCGCAGCAGCTGGGCGCGGTCGCACAGCAGCGGCCGACTCTCCGAATTCGGCGCCTGGGTCGGCTTCACCTTGGGGGGCTCAGACTCCCAGTAGAGCCTCGTCGCGATGTTCCTCGGAGGATCCAGCGGCTCGAACAGTTCCTCGTTCGGCAGGCCCTTGATCCAGCAGCTCCTCGATGACGTCCCCCGTGTCTGCACAAAACGTCTCACGGGCCTTCACCAGCTTCCAATTCGGGCCATCGCGATTCGAGGACTTCAGTGCCCGGGCATTGGCGTCCTGGCGCTCCCGCATTTGTAGGTGGGAGACGTCTGCCTGGTCGGGCGTCTGGTCGGGCGTGTCCCAATCATCTCCTTGCTCATCGGGCACGGTCTCCTCCTCGGCTCATTGGTCACCCTCGCGCGCAGCAAGCTCCGAACGCACCGTCATCAGCGTTGTGGAGGACGACCAATGGAGAGGAAACGTGTTGCCAAATAATTTCCAGATGTCTAAGATATGAGTTAAACATGGTGTTGAACATGTAAAACCATGTTTAAAGCATGTTTGGAACATGTTTCTTACATTTCAAACACATGCCAGTTTAATGATAGGGTTGTTAGGATGCCCATTGTCGCGGCATCCACAACATCGGCGCCTCTTTGACCTTCGACCGCACACTGATCACCGCGTCGGTCGCGGTCGACGGACACCCCGTCGGGGGCCTCCAGCATTCTCTCTGGAAAATCGGCATCGCGCAGTGGCCTCCGCCGGTCTCGTTCAGGCGCTTGGGCGCGATCCCAAACTTGTCCGACTTAAACGTGCCCTCCGCGAAATTGATGTCCGCGCCCATGCCACGGAGCGCGTCCTTGCCGATCATCCGAGGTGGGAATTTACACATGACCACCGCCTGGAAGGTAAATTTTCGGGGACGTCGGCAGGCGGTGGATATGGATATATTCAGGCCCCCGGGGGCCAACATATATCCATATCCACCGCCCGTTGGGGCACCAAAACGTCGGTTCCCAGGCGGTGGATATGGATAAATCCCCGCCTCGCAGATCAGCAGCTGCAGCAGCGAGTCCTCGATGACGGAGGGCGTCAGGCAGGCGTCCACGTCGAACGCCGTGGCCGGTACAGTCCCACGCTCCCTCGAGACTTGGGCCGCCGCTGGCCACACCCGGTTCCCGGCGAGGCTCAAGAAGGTGAAGGAGTTCGGCGAGCAGATCGCGATCGACCTGTTCACGGTGCACACGAATTCGGGCGCGGCGCTGGAAATACTCAACATCGTGGACGTCAAGACCGGCTTCCAGGTGGTGGCGCCCGTCAGATGCAAGCACCGTGGCGTGGTGGCGCAGGCGCTGGAGCTGGTCTGAGACCCCAGAATGGCCTTCAAGATGGCTCAAGATAGCTCAAGATGGCTCAAGATAAGCTCCGGCACACGACCAAGAGGTCTGAAGACGGCCCCAAGACGGTTTCAAGTGCCCTCCGAGCCCTTCAAGGACCCCCCCCAGAGGCAAACATTGCTCTAAAACTAAGGACAAGATATGAAGTGTGCCTGCTCGCCTTTTCGCTTTCGATGTGCCTCGGAAGCCCCAAGATGGCCCCAAACTGGCCCAAGAGAGCCCGAAGAGGGCTCCGAGCCCACCCCATAAGAGAGCCCCACGCGCGCCCCAAGGCGCCATTTGGGAGCCTCCGGAGGGGGGCGCATGAATTTACGACCCCCTGTCGTTGCGAACGGTGGGGCGCAACATTGCCTCTGGGGGCCTCCCAGACTTCCCCAAAGAGCCCCAAGAGGGCCCCAAATCCCCCCAAAAATGAGCCCCAAAAGGGCCCCAGGAGTGCCCCAAGTGGCTCCGCGAGGACCCCGAGAGAGACCCAACATGGTTCTTAAAGAGCTCTGAGACAAGACTTCCAAGGCGGCTGTTGCACCGCATGCTTCTACACGTCCCTGGTCAAAACAACTCGCCTGGTAATATGTTTCTGGATAGGTTGGTGGGGATAGTTTTTTGGTCGGCGGCTCCGAGGCAACGGACAGGGAGCGGAAGCGGCGTCCGGGTCACGGTACGGGGCGAATTGGCAAACCTAGCCGCCAGAGTCGGCGGACAAAGCTCGCATCTGCAAGACAAACTCGCAGTTGCACGTGCACAAAACAAAATGAACTAAATTCACAGGGCAAACGCACTTCAGCGCAGCCCGAACCGAAGTGATCAGGCCGCCGAGAAGAATGAACGGATGCAACGAAGTGAGTCGCCAGGGCGGCGCCAGACTCCTTGCCGACCTGCACAAGCCGAACGGCTGTGCGGTGTAACCGAGACAACTGGTGGAAATACTTTTTTTTTGTTCGGCGGCCCGCAAGGAAAAGTCCAGAGGGCGTGTTCAACAGGCACAGGGGCGCAATGCCAGATAACTAGTGAGGGCCAGGCCACAAGGAGGAAGCCGCCAAAGGCGCGAGGGAATACGCGAAACGTCAATAATTATATGTGCCTCTTTCGTCCCCTTTCCCGTCAACTCTCACGAGCAACGTGTCTGAACGGCCTGGTGGGGATACGCGACGCGTGTATAATTAGACTTGCAACTGGTACTTTGTTGTTTGATCAACGTCCTGACGTGATCAGAAGGGAAGTCAGCCAACATGTGAGACATTACAAGTTGTGTCTGAGAACACAGGACAACGCCCACAGGCCAATGAAACATACCAATTGGTATAAACATGAAGCGTGATATCGGAACCAGCAAGCGGGGGTAGTGGTGATACCTCTCAGTCTGTTCCCCGTAACCTTCGTCTCATCAAGACTCCTTATTCTCCCCCTCCTCATCTTCCTCCCCCTGCTCAAACTCTGCTCATGCAGTCCCTCCTCCTCGTACAATTCCTCCTTCAGCATCCCATGTCATCAACCATGTCATCATCATCTGCCGTCTCATCCTCCTCCTTTACCTCTTTCTCCCATGTCTCTTTTCCTCCTCACGGCCACCCCAATATTCCATGTCCTTCTCCGGATATTGAGCGTCGGCCTCCGCATGTTTTGCTTTCTCTTCCTCTGCTTCATATGTTTGTCGTTTCCCGCCCTGTTTCCTCCAGCCCTCCCCTTCCACACTTACCCGGTTCCCTTCGGCCGCTTCCCCCCCTCACTCCATCTGAGATCCCGCACCCCCCCACGCCCCTCTTCCTTCCTTACACTCGTCCCCCCCTCCAACTCCCATCCCATCTCCCATTCCCCGTCCATCCCTCCTCCCTCGAAACCCCAAACCCTGGCCACCTCTCCATCGCCCTCCCCCTCAACACACAAGTCACAGAACTATGAACATCGCGCCCCCTGGCTTGCGACGCGTAGTTACCTCTGCACCCCGTGAAACCACCTCGAAAAAAGGCGATTCTCTGGCCCAAGGCCGAAACGCGCGATAAACGATGATTCCCGCGCCGAAGGGGGGACGTGAAATGCCAGGCCCTCCCACCAAGTGGCGCGGTTTGAAAAACCCCCCAACCCTTCTGACACCTGATAATCCGTCCATGTGGTCTCGGAGATGGACAAAAACGCTTCTTAGAAAACTGGAAGCCTTCGTATCCTTTGAACTAGGCCCGCGCTTTCTGCCTTCCTCCCCCTCCCCGGCGCACCGCCGCCGATAATTAGGAGGCAAGCCCTGAGGGGTAATCGTCGGAAATATGAAGGGATTCTTAACCCGATTATGGGGGGGCACTGAGCCCGATAGTGCCAGATTAAACACATCCTTACGCTGGATCAATCTGGCATAAGCCGGATTGAAAGATATCGACCACGGATATACCAGCGTCAACTCTAAATTCAACCTCCAAGAATTGCATCCGAACGATAGGAAGCCGACCGCCGTTGCATTTCCCATGACCCAACGCCGCCGTCGCCCGTTCGGGTCCGCTGGTCGAAGGGCGCCCCTGGATCAGGGGACGTAGACGGCGCCCGGGTGGACACCTGGCGGCCCAGCGCCCACGGGAAGTGGGCCGTTCGAGGAAAACGGTCATAGGACGAGGTGGACGACAACGAGGCGGAGTAGGAGGAGGAGGGCGACGACGACGATGAGCAGGGGAACGGGAGGAGGAGAAGAAGTGAGAGGAGGAGGAGGAAGAGGAGGAGGAGAAAGAGAAGGACTGACTGGCTGATCGGACCCAACATGACGTCACGACTTCGCAGCTATACTACCTCAACAGACTGTACTACGTCAGTCCAACTTTTGGGTCTATCGAGGGAAGCCGCTTCACTCGCGCAGGTGCGCACGCGTCACAAAAACGCACTGGCCCTGCACGCAAACCGCTCCCGCGCTATGGCTGGCTAGTCGCCTGCGGTCACTTGGGAATACCGATCTTGGCGATGCAAATGCTATCCCTGCTTTGCCTTTGCGACCTTTACCTTTGCCCTTCAGTGGGCGTGGCGGTCCAGGGCGAGGCGTGAGAAATCTGGGGGCAAGGTTGGATTGGAACACCGGAACGGGCTGGCTTGGCTCTCTAGGCGTCAGTCTCCCTGCTGTCACTGGGGCCGAGTAGCGAATCTGTTCACGAAAAGAAAGCGGGGCCGACCTGGCAGTCGCCCTCAGTGGACTGCGGCTCAGCGGAGGCGGAGGCGGAGGCGCCTCGGCGGAGCTGTGACCAGCTAGCCGGGCACGGTTTCGAAGTCGATTGGCCTCAGCAACGGGTCGATGTTCAACTCCTCGGGTAGACAAGCTTCGTGAGCCCGCGCTACATCGGGCCTTGAGGAACTCCTCCCAGCTTGCGATGGCCTCCCTTCCTCTTGATCTCCATGACCACCACCTCGGGCGCGGCTTTCAAGTCGGGCGCGTGCAAGTCGAATGAACAAGTCAACAGCGCTTTCTCCTGACCTTGGTTGTGTTGCTTGTTGGTCTTCGCCTGGAAGTACTTCAAGCATGTCCCGAGCATCTCGGGGTCCTCCAGGCATACTGCATTCTTCCAGGAGGAGGAGGAGGAGTACGAGGAGGAGGAAGAGGAGGAGGAGGACGAGAATCGAAATAAAAAGCGGTCGATCGGTTGTGCGGGAAAGCCCGTCGCCGCCATCGGCCGCCCGCGAGGGCGGAGCGCCGCGCTGAGAGGAACGGCGCGCGACCGCCAGCCGCGGCGAGCAGCATGCTCAACATGGCGCACCCACCTTCTGAACTGGTCGCTAACGTCGTGGATGCCCTGGCCGCCAACGCGGACGGCCACAGAGACAGCGATGACAGCCCACGGCGGGAGGCTAGGCGACAGGTTCTTCCCCGTGCACCACCACGTGGCGGCGGAGATCGCGAAGGGGGCGTCGTCGTCCACGCCGTCAGGTATAGCTGAGAGGACGGCTCAGGCAGCCTGCTACTGAACCCTGTGGCGGCAGCGATGGGCCCGCCGGCCGCTGAAGAGCCCATGCCTACTGACCGCCGAGGGATGCCGAGGACGACGGCCCCGCTCCAGAAACGTGGGCGCCCCTTTCACTGGGCCGACCGACGTGCTGCAGAAGCGCAATGACACGGGGCAATCTATCCCGTAGACACGGGAGGCGCAGTCCTGGGGGTAGGGCCGCCACCCAGGACAGCATTCGCCAGCCCGCCAAGCGCGCCCGTCGAGCAACCTCGATCGCGCACTCCTCCATGCTGCCGTGCGCCAAGCTCCTCGTCAACGCCGCCGCCGAAGGGTAATTCCTCGTCCTCTGCGCAACCGGTCATGTCGACGGGGTCCAGGTCCATCCAATCCGTGGTGGAGGTGCCGCCGAAGAGGAGCGCGCGCGCGCGGGGGGGGATGTCGGCGGCTGCGACTGCCTCGTCCCAGGTAAACGGCCGCCGCGGGACTGTTTGCCGCCAGTCACCCGCCCAGCGCGATGTGCTCACCTGTCGCCACCGCCACCCACCGTAGGAAGTTCTCGTCCTTCCTCTCGCTCCCGATGATTCCTGAGACTCCAGCCTTTGGACACACTTGCGACGCAGATGTCGCCGAGCACATGGCCCCAAGCCGCGAAGGTCGGTTCGAGTGGGCCGGTGCCCTCTGACAGCGACGCTATGAGCGCAGGCTGCTGAACACCGCGTACCTCTCGACCGCCAAGGGATGCCGGGGACACGAGCCCATTCCACCAGGCGGGTCGACCTGCTGACAAACTCGTCGTGGACCGCTCGCCCTTGCACTGGCGGACCCCGAAGGCCCAAGTTGCAAGGCTGGCTGCGTGGCGCCAGCAGCGCCGGGCAAGGGAGGCATCTCCTCTGCAGCAAATTTGTAATATGGAGCGCATTTCACGGGCGCTCGCCGCTCGCCTTGGGAACGCTCGCCTTGTCAAAGGCGGCTGTGCTAAAATCTTGAGGAGGAAGGGGAGGAAGAGGAAGAGGAAGAGGAAGAGGAAGAGGAAGAAGATGAAGAGGAGGAGGAGGAGGAGGAGGAGGAGGAGGAGGAGGAGGAGGAGGAGGAGGAGGAGGAGGAGGAGGAGTGGGAGGAGGCGGAAAAGAGTGAGGGAAAGGACGAGAAAAACGTAAGAAAAAGGGAAGAGGAATAGGGGTGGGGCAAAATGGGGGAGCAAACCGAGAGGGGAACAAACACGAGGGCAGGGCAGATCCCACCGAATCCACCACCTTCGTACCCTTTGTAGCTTGATTGGATGGGGAAATTGGGAGGACGGGCCATTACATATACATCCATAGAGATATACATACACATGTGTAGGCTTATACATGTATACATTTACATACGTATAGTTATAATTATAAAAATTGTGTATATAAACACATATGTGTTGGAACCATCGCGGGCGAATTCGCGGGCGTCCTGGTTCTAGCACAGACTGGGGGGTAAGGTGTTGGAGGAACCCAGGGAACGCTACAGACACAAGCGCGGGCAATGGTCGTGCCCATCGCCTGCCGCATCCCCATTCCCATCCTCCCCCTTACACGCCACTTCATCATGCTACTCCGCGTTACCCAAATCATCATCACCCGCATATTCGTCACCATCACGAGCAACAACAACAACAACATCATAAGGAACATCGTTGGATCACTGCTGCTAGCCGCACCGTCACGTCAAACTCGCATATCGTCCTCGTCATCATCCTCATTCGATTCATCACCATCCCCGTCCTCACCCTCACCGGAATCATCATATTAAATCCTGCGCGACCCCCGCGCACGACGCGCGCGGCATATTTCTAGTCGCGCCACTCGCAATGCCCTTCTCGCGGAGAGAGACCCCGCCACCCTAAATCGCACAGCGAAGTGCCCGCTGGGATGCGTGCTACAGACTAGACTATAGCACGCATCCCCCTTTTCAAAGGGGCGACATGGCAGCGGAAGCGCAGAGGGGGCTGACCCTCGGGCGCCGCCGAGGCAGGATTGGAATGGGCTGGGACGCACGCATCGTGAGAGCGCGCACCAGCATCCCACCTCCCACAATTCTGTTGAAGGGGGGAAGACGTGCGCGCGTTCCTGGCCGCGCTCTCTCGCGCTCTCTCTCTCTCTCACTCTCTCTCTCTCTCTCTCTCGCTGTTGCTCCTCAATGGCGAGAAGAGGAGGGAGATCCTCATGATGCGGGCCATCCGTTGGCCCCTGGCACGCTGGCCACGACGAAAAGCTCAGCCTACCTATGACAAACCTATGACAGCCACCTCCTCCTCCTCCTCCTCACGTTGAAGTGGGCCATCTCCCATTCCACCAACGCCCTAACAGAAGAGGAGGAGGAGAGGTCTTAAGGTGTCCTGAAGATACGGGGCGGGTCTTGACCTTCAAGACGCCACGCAAGCACCTCCAGCCGAATCCAAGGCTCAATGCGCCGAGCCAATGCCCAGCTAAAGCGAAGGGAACCACGCACGACGACGAGAGACCCAAGAACGCGAATGCCCACTACACAATGGCGGCGAAACTTTCGAGCGAGCACCGGCCGTGGCGAGAGACGGCAAGCGCCCACGCGAGGCGGCCGCCGCCGCGCGCGCCTGGGGGCCTCAGGAACAGGACGCCGAAGTCCAGCACTCCGATCGCCTTCAGCGACGCTCCGAAACTCACGGGCGATCTGCTCCATGGAAGCTCCGATGGCCCCAAAGAAACAATCGCTGACGAGTCTCCCACCTTGCCGCACGGACGCAGCAGCTTCCATCTGCCAACGCGCGGCCCAGCATTGCCATAGAGCCCCAGGCCATCGGGTCGAAGCAGACACCAGTCGCGTCAGGCCGCGCTCTCGCAGCATGCGCCACGCAACTTGCGACCCCGAGCACGGCAAGCGAACCACCTCCATGTTGATCTCTGGAAACTGCCAGCACACCCCCAGAGATCGGAACCGCTTCCCTGCCCAGAACTCCTAGCAAACAACTTGTCCATGGACTGCGGATGGCAGCCCTTGGCGAACCACTTGTCCATGGAGCAGGCCATGCCGACCGTGGCTCCCGCGCGCGCGCGCGCGTCAGGGCCCCCCTTCGGGACTGGAGGGGCTTGAGCCGCAGCGCATGCGGAAAGGGGAGGGGGGGCGGGCGGGCGGCGGAGCGGAGCGGAGACCCGTGCAGCAGTTCGAACGACGACGGCAGCGAGCGCGTGCGCACTCCGAGACCGGGGGCACCTGCCGGTGTCCATGGACAGTGCCCCCCATGGATCCTGTCCACTGGGGGGTGAAAAACGGAACGCCCATGGGACAAGCGACAAGGCGGGCCGGCCGCCCTGACCCGGTCGGCGGCCTCGGAGACATCCGCGGGGTCCGCGAAACCGTCCTCCGCGGGGGCGAAGAGGGGAGGAGGAGGAGGAGGAGGAACGAGCAGGAAGAGGACGAGGAGGGGGAGAAGCAGGAGGAGCGAGGAGCAAGAAAGAGGAGACGGAGGAGGGGAAGGTGGGTCGTGGAACGAGGGACGTGAAACAGAGAGGAGAAAGGGGAAAAAGGAACACGCGGGAGGAGGCGGGAGGAAGGGGAGGTGGAGAAACGAGGAGGAAGGACGGAGGAGACGGAGGAGGGACCAGCGCAAACCCAAGACTCACCAACGATGTCGGAATAAACCCTCCCTCCAAGCTCCCTCTTCACAGGCCCCTACCAGGATGTTCGGTGGTCCCAGGGCCCGAACACGGCCACCAGATGCTGAAATGGATAAACAATGGGGAAACCACAAAGGTACGGACACCACCACTCTACGGACCTCTCCCGGGGTGCGCTCTGACCAGGACCTCGAGGCGCATCCAGCGGTGGCGTCGAGTGCCTCCCAAGCGGTCCGCAAGAGAGAACACGAGGCAACACTAGGGGCGCGGTGATGTCTTCCTCCAAGGAGGGATGCAGAACAGCCGCCGGAGATCAGGAAAATCCTCCGAGCTGCCCGTCCGGGGCCCCCTGGCTCAAGGGCGGCCGCTGCTAGGGCTCCCAGCTTCGCGCTTCGCGCTCCGCGAAGCGCGAAGCGCGAATAACTTCGCGCTCTCGCGCCGCCCCCCCAGAGGGAGAAGAGGAGGACGAAGAGGAGGGGGAGAAGGAACGAGGACCGCGAAGCGCGAAGCGCGAATAACTTCGCGCCCTCGTGGGAGCCCTTGCCGCTGCCAGTCCTCCCCTGGCAGGACGGAGAAGCAATGCTACACCGCAGCTCCCCGGACCTCTCCCGGGGTGCACTCCGACCAGAATGTCGACGAGAATCCAGATGTTGAGACGAAGCCAGGGCAAGGACAAATTGGGCGCCCGAGTTATCCGGGGTAACTCGGGTCCGGGGTAACTCGGGTTTGGATTCCCGAGAAAGGAACCCGAGTTAGCCCTGACCCGAGTTACCCCTGATGATTCGGGGCTCTGGACGCCCGAGTTATCCGGGATAACTCGGGTCCGGGGTAACTCGGGTTTGGATTCCCGAGAAAGGAACCCGAGTTAGCCCTGACCCGAGTTACCCCTGATGATTCGGGGCTCTGAACAAATGCGGGTGAGGATAAATCGAGAATATCTGAGATCCGGCGGCTCCGGAGGATGTCTCGGGCGCCGCGGTACCTCCAGGACGAGCAGCGGTATCGTATTTTTTCTCCTCCGAGCTCCACCTCCGGGTTCCCGCGCATCCGCCCCGTCGGTCCTCTCCACCTCGCACGGAGGGCGCGATAACTCTTGCAGCCTCCGCGCTGCTGGAGTGTTCGCTAACGGGGGGCAACCAACGGGGAGAGAAGAAACGCGCACCGTTCGTGTACACTTTGGGCCGACAGTGGCACTTGAGGACTCTTTAGGGCCCTTGAGGGACATTTTCCTATAACTCCCGTTGCTTGCCTCCCCGATTGCACGGAGGGGGGGGCATAATGTAACGCCCCCCTCAAAGCCGTAACGCCACCCTCAAAGCCGTGTGGCTCCGGCACCACAACGCCTGTACGCATCACAGCAAGCACCATAGTGCGCAGCACAGTATGTACCGCCACAGCAGCGTGTACAACATCGCCAATGTACTGCGAAGTGCATATGTGCAGCACCAAGGTGTCTTTCCCCACACCCTGCTTCAAGCATTATTATGTGCTGGTGTGAGCTGGACGACGAGGGCGCCCGAGCTGAGGATGACGATGACCACGACGAGATGGTAATGACGACGACGACGACGACGAGGACGACGACGAAGACGAGCAGGACGAGAAGGACAAGGAGGACGAGGACGAGGACGACGAGCACAAGGATGACGACGACGACGACGACGAGGACGACAACGACGACAACGAAGGACGCCTCTGAATGTCCCTGGAGGTCTGCAGAGGTCTAGGGAGGTTTCGGGAGTCCTCTGGAGGCGTCTGGAGGCGCCTCGAGCACCTCGGCAACGACGACGCGCTCGAGGAGAAGGACGAGGACTGAGAAAGATGACGACGACGATGACGACGACTCAAGCGACGACGACGACGAATGGCGCCTCTGAAGGTCTCCCGAATGTCTCCGGAGGCCTGAGGTTTCGGGAGTCCTTCAGAGGCGTCTGAAGGCCCTTCGAAGCCCTGGGCGACGACGACGAGGACGAGGACAAGGCCTTGGTCGGGAATGATAACGACGACGATGACGACGACAAGGACGGGGACCACGACGACGACGACGACGACGAGGACGGGGACCACGACGACGACGACGAAGACGGCCGGCTCTGAAGATCTCGGAAAATCTCCGGAGGACTAAGGAGGTCTCCGCAGACCCTGAAGGCGTCTGGAGGTCCTGCGAGGCCCTCGGCGATGACGACGATGAAATGACGACGACGAGGACGACGACTGCCACGAGGACGAGGAGGACGAGGACGAGGACGGCAACACATGGTATGCGAAACTGGCGCTCAGTGCCATGAGCTACAACGCCGAGACCAATGCTTGCGAGAAGGACGGGTGTGGGATGCACTGTGGGATGCAAAAGCTGGAGCCATGCCAGCAGCTACAATGCCAAACACAGCGCGGAAAACAACAACACACATGAGGAAGCGCCGGCAGCGGGCTCGGCCAGTGTGGGGGCCCCGGGAGCCCGACCGCGACTGCGGTGGGCAGTGAGAAAGTGGAGCGCCTGGTGCCATCGGTTACAGCGCTGGGATCCACGAGTGCGAGATGGCCGAGTGGCTGCAGTGGGACTCGACGCCGAGCGGGAGGTGCGTGGCGGAACGGGAGGGCCCGACGTCATCGCTGGCAGCCTCGGGGTCCGCGCGCCCGAGGAGGGCAACTGCAGTGCTATGTGATCAGCGCGCGCGACATGGGCGAGCAGTGGCGGCCGGCCAAAGGGGTGCCCCGGGGGATGTGGGCGGTGAAGTGCAGCTGGAACCCCACGTCACCAGCTACACTGGCGGAGCCAGCGGGCTCTGGCGCCGCTCAGGGAGCAGTGTGTGGCAAGGTTGGAGCCCCAGGCGCCGTGATTCGGGGCCTCTAGTGCGCGTGCGCCGTTGGCGCCCGGCTGCGGCTCGCGCGCATGGGAGGCGTGCGGGGGATCGGTGCCCCCAGGGTGACAGAGCCAAACCGTATCGGATCGACGACACGGATGCGGACGAGGACGAGGACGGGGACGACGAGGACGACGAGGACGAAGACGACGTCGACGACCCCCAAAGCGACGACGACGCGGACTACGACGACGATGGCAACAACGATGACGACGACATCGACGACGACGACGACGACGACGACGACGACGACGACGACATCGACGACGACAACGGGGAAGAGGACGAGGACGACGACGACGACGACGACATCGCGGACGTGGACGCGGACGCGGACGCGGACGAGGACGAGGACGCGGACGAGGACGAGGACGCGGACGACGACGACGACGACGACGACGACGACGACGACGACGACGACGACGACGACGACGACGGCCGCCTCAGAAAATCGACAGAGGTCTCCCGAGGCCTCAAAAGATCTCCAGAGGCCTCTGGAAAGGTCAGCAGGCCCTGGGAGGCGTCCTCGGACACGACGATGTGCGGAAAATTAACCTGCAAGCACCACAGTAGCCTGCGAGCATCACGATGCCAGTGCCGGAGGCGCACAAAGCGGGGGAGGGGGGGAGCGTTACGTTCATGGGGGGGGAGTGGGCGCATAACGCGCGTCGTGGCCCCGAGGGTTTCAAAGCAGGCTCCCCGTTGCCGCGGTGACCTTCGCAGCCTCCGTTCAGACCCCGTCTGCTCGGACCCCATCTGGGATGTCTGGACTCGAGGAGGGGCCACCCGCACCCGCTCGCCGCGGCGCCGCGCTCTCCAGTTGCGCACAGGCCGCCGCTGGGCAACCCGCTTGACCTGGCAGCTCCTGTGAAGTCCCAGCTCCTCCTCCTCCTCCTCATCATCATCATCACCATCCCCTGAGACCCGAAGTCTCAAAAAAGTGCAACATCGCAAAACATCACGACCAGACCCCTGGGCCCCGTCCTTCTGCTTCTTTTTCCGAGCCAGATCCAAATTTGAGGGTCCCAGGAACCCAAACCAGCTGAAAACGAACGTTGTGAAAAAATGCGACGTTAGGATCTCAGAGTCCCCCCCTTCCTCCTCCTCACCATGCTCCTCCTCCTCCTTATCCTCCTCCTCCTACTCCTCCAGGGGAACAGCAACATTACATAAACAATATATACATATAGCCAGCATGGACCCGAAACAGTGTGCTTATGGCAATATACGCTGTGATATACTTGTACATGCTGTCTAGGTTGTGCAGTCTATGTGGTACAATCTAGGTGGTGCAATGTCTGCTGTCCAATATGTGTGGTGCTATCTATATTGTGTACCCCTTTGTTGCACCTTATGCGATTAAATCTATGTTGTGATATCTATGTGGTGCAGTCTAGTGGTGCAATCGATGTGGTGCAATGTATAATGTCCACTCTATGTGGTGCAATCTATGTGGTGCACTCGATGTGGTCCTGTGCACTGTATGTGGTACACACTCTGTTGCGCAATGCCTGTGGTGCAATCTAAGCTGTGCTATCCATGTTGTAAAAGCTATGTTGTGCAGTTCATAAGGTGCAATCAATGCGGTGCAATATACCATGTGCAACCTATAACGACGACGAGGCGGCGACTGCGAGGACATAGCCGCCAGACCGGCCACACAGCCCAGAGGACGGGCGGCGACGAAGGGGCGACGCCGCGTACATAGCCGCCAAACCTATTTTGGGAGGTCCGCGGGGATTTATTGGATCGGCGCTGGACCCCCTCCCCGACGTATGGAGGAGGTATGGAGGGGGCGGGATCCAGCGGTGGCCGTCGATTCTTGGAAGAGGGCATGGAGGACGCATGGAGGAGGTATGGAAGAGGGCATGCGTTGACCCAGCGGTAGACGTGTGGAGGAGGCTTTTTGGGGGGGCCTAGCCAGTTGGCGGCGCCAGAGGCGCCGCCAGGGGGGCCCAGGAGGCGGCCCAAAGAAAGCCGCGCGGAGCTCCGCGGAGCTCATATCTCCTGGGCGGCCGCGCGCAAGCCAGGAGAAAACGCAGGGACGAGGAAGCAGCAAGAGGACAGGGCGGGGCGGGGCCCCGGCGGACAAGACAGGGGCCCAAGGGGTCAACGCCAACCGCTACACCCTGCGAAATGCTTAAGAAATCATGGGTTCAGAAGTTCATAGTCTCAGAACTTGGAGAAGAACCCAACATGTCCATTAAAATCTTAGGATGCACATTGAAACGTTAAGAAAAATCGAGACTCTGGCCGAAAACTTAGGTTTTCTTAAGCATCGCCCAAGGTGTAGGTCACGCTCCCTCCATACCTCCTCCTTGCACCAGGAGGGGGGTCCAGCGCAGACCAGAGATAGCAGCGCGGCGCTCCGAACCTTCTGACTGTGTCGTGTCTTCTTCGTCGATGTTCCTCCTCCTCCCCCCTCCTCCCCCTGGGCGCGTTGGCCACTTCTTCTCATCAGGGCCCTCCTCCCCCTCCTTGGCAGCGCGCACAAGGGGGTAGGGGGGAGGGGGAAACCTTCTTAGAAGCAGGGGTGCTTCTACTAAGAGCCCCCTCCCCCACCCCCGCCCTCCCCAGCGCTCATATCGTTGCTTGTTCTCACGGTCTGCCTCGAGGACCTACTGGCCGGGGTCAGTCCAAGTCCAGGTCATTCGGGCTCTGCAGCATCCTGCTGGATCCTGCGAGACCCTGCAGGATCCTGCGCGCTGGCCCGGGTCAGTGCACCCCTGGCTCTGCAGGATCCTGCAAGATCCGGCGCTCTGGCTGACCCCCGTCTGCTTTGGCACCCGTCTCAAGGCTCCCGATCCCCCCTCCCCCTACCCCCCCTGGCGCTTCTGCCGCTTTCGGGGATGGACAGAACCCACTTTAGCAAAACGTGGTCTAGTGAAAACGACCTCGGGCCCAAACCTGGCGGGCGCAAGCCTGGAAAATGATGGCCGCGGCGCCCTCTCGAGAACCGAACACGGAGACTTCACTAATCGACGTGTCAGGGTGGGGGTTCTGTCCACACCCGACACTCCTCCTTCTCAGAGGGCCCTCCTCCCCCTCCTCTGCCCTTCCTGGCGGCGAGGGCCACCGTTGCCACAGACATGCAGGAGGCATGGGTCGCAAGGCACAGGACACGAGGGTACCCTTCATCTGGCAGGGTCGCGACCAACTAATCCGGGCCGCCTGTACACCCTGCGAAATGCTTAAGAAATCATGGGTTAAGAAATTCATAGTCTCAGAACTTGAATAACAACCCAACATTTTCATTAAAATCTTAGGATTTACATTGAAACGTTAAGAATAATCGAGACTCTGGCCGAAAACTTAGGTTTTCTTAAGCATCGCCTAAGGTGTACCCCCCCTGGCGCTTCTGCCACTCCTTCTTCTTCTTCTTCTCAGAGGCCCCTCCTCCCCGTCCTCTGCCCTTCCTGGCGGCGGGGCGGGCCTCGGCCGGCCCCCGGCGCTCGACGGGGCCGGAGGCGGGCCGCTCGGCCGCGCCCGCGCCGCCCACCTCCGGGAGGGGGGGGGGCGGGGGAGGCACACTCGGGCCCCACCCTGGAGACTGTTTTTTGGGGAATCGGCGATAATAGGGGGCAAACAAACCTACCTCGCTTTTGACCACCCTCGCTTCCAAGGGATACCAAGCGACGCCAAACTACGGCCTGTACTGGTCAGGCCGCTTGACGAGGAGGCGCGTGGTATGACTTGGTTTTGCCTGGAAGCGAAAGCGGGGTAGGTAATTCACGCTCTGAGATAACCCCCCGGGTTATCGGGGGGGGGGGAGGGGGCCGGCCGATGACCTAACCTTCGCGCTGTGGGCAGCCCTGCATATGCACGCGCCCCCCCATCCCCCCCCGGACCTGCACACAACCTGCAAGGTTAGGTTGTCCTGGGGGGGGGAGGGGGGGGGCAAGCCCGATAACCCGGGTTGTCGCCTCACCCTTAAAAAAAACAGTCTCCTGGCGGCGCGTAGGAGGGGGTGGATGAAGGGGGGAAGACTTCGCAGGAGGAGGAGGCTGCTTCTCAGAAGGCGCGGGCCTAGTCTGTAGATGCAAGGTCCGCGCCTTCTAAGAACCAGCCTGCTTCCGAGAAGACGTCCCCCCTCCCCCCTCTCTGCGCGCGGCTGACCCCCGTGGAGTCTGGAAAACATCACGGCGGGAGGCTTTTCTCCATCTTTGGCCTCCGGGGACCCTTACCGGGCCCTAGGGCCGTCAAATAACTACCCAGGATGAAAAACCGGTTCTGGGTAATGTGTCGAGACCTCTCGGGGTCGACGCCATTACAAAAAAGCATAACGTCGGGAGCCTGGGCAGGCAGCAGGAGGCGAACGCCTCGGACTCAGGCGGCGGCATTGGGAGGCGGCGGGCTCCTGGGAGGTCTACGGAGCCGGGTCAGCCCAGCCACGGGGGCACGCTGAGCGCCGACGCCCAACACCTCGAGAGGCAAGCGCCCAGCGGCGGGGCCCGAACCGGCTGCAGGCACCAAAGTCCGCCCCCTCCACGCCCCCGAGACAGGGCTGGAGGCCGCAGCGGGTCCGATGCCCGCCACCACGCTGCGTCGCAGCCGCTGCGTCGTCGGGCTGTCAACCTGCACCTTGCACACTTTCACACTGCTCCCAGCCATCCGACGAACTGATGTCCTTCAAGGCACAGCCCCCGCCAGAGATCCCGACCCCTTCCCTGCATGTGGGTCGCCTGGCCGCCCGCGATCCACTTGGGATGGTCCCCGGGCCCGATGGCGGGCCCCAGAGGCTGAAATCGAGAAGACGCCAGGGGTTTCAAGAGGCTTTTTTCCTCTAGATCCTGGTAAGCTTTCTTGCATGGAGGGGGGAAGAAGGTGGGCGTGGCGAAGCCAGAAACGGAATCTGAACTTCACGCAAGCAGGGACTCACTTGCACGCAGTTTCGGCCCAGCATTGCTGGAACAGGCGGCGGAGAGGGGATGGGCCAGATGGGGGGGGGGAAATGCCACTCAAATTCACTCGCCCGAGTCCAAAGAAAGACGCCCTCCCGGAGCCCGATGGCGGGCCCCGGAGGCCGAAATCGTCAGAAAACGCCGCGGGTTTCAACAAACCGGTTCGTCGGAGGTCAAGGTCCGCTGCCAGTGAAGAGGGCAATTGAACTACCTCCCCTGCCTTTTTCAGTGTTGTTCGCCGTCGCCGTCGCCGTTGCCGTCGTCGTCGTCGTCGTCGCCGTCGTCGTTCCTCTTCAGTGTCGGCGGCACCGGCCGTGAGGCCTTCACAACCGAGAGGAGACGCCGCGGGTTTCAGCACACCAGCTCGTCGCAGGTCAAGGACCGCTGCCCGCGGAGAGGCGGCGCCCAGGCCACCCCTTCGGGAGCCCCCCGGCCTCCCGTGCCGTCTTGCCGGCCCTTGAGAATCGAGGCTGACCGACACTAAATCGACGTTAAGTCGACACTCCGCACGCGAAAGCATACTAAAACTTTGAACCCGAGGGTGTTCGAGGCCCCCATGATTTGCGACCGAGATCGCCTCCTCGCGGAGGGCGCGCGACTCGCCGCGGTCGTCTTGGCGCCCTCGCGACGGCCAGCCCTGGAGAGGGGCGGCTCTCCGGAGTCCAGGCCGCGGAGCGCCCAATACCGCGGTCATCTTCGAGACCACCCGCGGGCGACCCAGAAAAACACATGCCACCCCCATAGAGGGAAAACGCAAGCTCTGTGGCCAATCACGGGCGTCTCCTACACTATCCTGCTGGCTCTTGCGAATCGGCGCTGCGCGAAACTGAATCGGCGCTGAATCGATGCGAATCGACACTCATCGACGCTACATCAGCGGTATCTCGTCGACTGCCGAATGCGTGTAGGCGCTGCGGCACTCTTAAGACGGAGCTGCGGAGGTACAGAAGGCTCCCGTGATTTGCTGCCGGAGCGCCCGCGAGCGGACACGGGGTCGGAGCGCGCAGCTCCCTGGCCGAGCCAGCAGGGCGTGCGCGCCGACCGTGGGCCCAGGACGGGCCAAGACATCTTTTTTTGGGGGGTGTTTTTTTTATTATTATTATTATTCTTCTCATTATTATTATTATTATTACTATTATTATTATTATTAGTATGATTATTATTATTATTAGTATGATCATTTTTGCGCTGTGCGAGGAAAAGCAAGAGCATGCAAACACGACAACTTTCGGAGGTGCGAACGGACATCTTGGATCGGCGCCGGGTCCCCTGGCGGCGCCTCTGGCGGTCCCGCGCACAAGGGAGGGCGGTCCAGCGCCGATGTCAGAAATCCGCGCGGATCTCCATCAATTCCTGCTTATGCCGTTTCTTACTATTAGATCTTCCTTCTCCCCCTCCCCCTCCCCCTCCTCCTCCTCCTCCTCCTCCTCCTCCTCCTCCTCCTCCTCCTCCGCCTCTCAATCTCCTCGTCCTCCTCCCTCCTCCTCCTCCCCCACCTCCTCCTTCTCCGCCTCCTCCTCGCCTCTCCGTCCCCTCTTCTCATCTTTCTCCTCCGCCTCCTCCACCTCCTCTTGCGTTTGGTTGCTCTTTGCGCCCCCCCAAACCGAAACTTTCGATCCACCCACTGCCCGCCCCGAGTCGGAAAGTGTTGGGCCCTGCGAGAGACAAGCGAAGACGAGAGCGAGGTCGCACCGACTCCATCCACACCCAACGAGAGGAGGACGTCTTCCAGACGCGCGGACAAGGAGGACATTGTCCAAATTCTCCTGCTCCTTATCCGTCCTCTGCGTCGTCCAGCTGCTCCTCCACCCCCCTCTTAAATCCACCGCTGGTGCACACACGCTTTTGTTCGGTCGCGCGCACCTGGGGCGAACGCCCCACGAGCGTTCGAAGAGTCGAAGTCGTGCAGAACGAGGCTACCAAGGATTGACCCTGGAAAACCGGCAAATGTGCAAAGGGGGAAGCGCTGGCCCGTCACGGGGCAGTGGCGCGGGGGGCGACAGGCACCAGGCGGCAACGGGGAGCTGTAGAGGGCGGCGACAAGTGGGCACCGGCGGGCCAAGCCACTCAAGGGCGGGGGCGGGCAAGCTTGGGCGTCGCTTCATGGGGGGGCGATAAATGGGGTGGGGAGAAGAAAGATATATGTTTCACCTTTTCGGGCCCTAGAGGTCCCCTCTTGGGCCCTGCAGGGTCCCTTTAGGGGCCCTACAAAGCCATCTTTTGTACAGCCCGCGCTGCCTCCCCACGTGTCGCCCCCCCCCATTGCGCGAAGCCCAGGCAGCGGGTAGCGCTGGCGGGGCTGACAGCGTCGGCGGGCGGGCGCGGCACAGGTGTGCCCCCAGGGGGCCCGCGGCGGGGGACGGCTGGAACCGACCAGCGCTGAGAAGCAGCGGGCGCCAGCCCAAAAGGCGAGGACGGACAGCGCTCCACGGTGGCGGCAGTGGCCAGCGAGTGAATCACGTCAGGGACTACATACAAGCACACACAACAGACACACACACACACACACAACACACATAACACACACACACACACACACACGCACACGACCACACACACACACACGCACGCACGCACGCACGCACGCACGCACGCACACACACACACACACACACACACACACACACACGCACACACGCACACGCACACGCACACGCACACGCACACGCACGGCGCGCGTGCAGGTCTGCGCGGCACCGCAGCTGAATTATGTGCAGAACTGGGGCCACAAAATAGCTGTGGAGGCGTCGCCAAAGCCTCTGGACGTCACTGGATACCTCCTCCAAGGAAAGCATGCGGAGGCCTTCAGGGAGCCTAGCATTTGGTATAATGCCACGTGCTGCTTCCTGGTGAGGTCTCTAAGAGTCTTGTAAGGGGACCTCCCCTCCAAACCACACTTCGCTGCACCCCCGTTTGCCTCTCACAAAAACATGATCCGTTTGCCTCTCACAAGAACATGATCCGCGTTCCACTGGCCACAATCCATCGTAAAAAACACGTGGATCCGAACTGCCGAACTTCCAAGACGGCCAAGGCAGGAAACCAAGGGGCCGCCAAAGTGTCCCAAGATGCCTCCAACATAGCACCATGAAGGCCCACACATAGCCCAGTAATCCTCCAAGACGGCCTCACGAACGACCAATAGATCCCTCTTTGTGAGCACCTCGACGCCCCGTTATGGCCCCAAGACGGCCCCGCGCCAGCCGCGAACGACATAGAAACGTCCAAGCAGGGCCTAAGACAGCCCAAGAAAACCCCAAGAGAAACCATTAGTGGCACAAGTGACACCCACGAATGCCCCACACGAGCCCAAGACAGCCATTACAACCGCCATCAGCAGCAACATGAGGTCAACAATCTATCGCCAGCATGTGATTCACCCCCTCGTCCGCCACAACAACCCTCCTGATCTGACCCTCCTGCTCCGCATCATTCGTTTGTTTCTCCCCCTCGGTTTCCTCCTCCTCCTCCTCCTCCTCCTCCTCCTCATCCTCCCCCTCCTCTTTCTCCTCCTCATCCTCCTGAGCCTCAGCCTCGGCCTCTTCCTCATCACCATCCTCATCCTTCTCATCATGATCCTCATCAGCATCCGCATCAGCATTGGCAGCATCATCAGCATCATCCTCATCAACCTCATCACATTTAGCATTATCATCATCAGCAGCAGCATCAGCATCATCTCCACCTTACTCTCCATCTTCATCATCTGTATCGTCATCATCACCATCATCATCACCATCATCATCAGCATCACCATCACAATCACCATCACCATCACCATCACCATCAGAGTCAGCATCACCATCACAATCACCATCACGATTACCATCATCATCATCATCATCATCATCATCATCATCATCATCACCACCACCATCAGCATAAGCATGCTCATCATCAGCATCACCATCACCATCACCATCAACATCAACATCATCATCATCATCATCATCATCATCATCATCATCAGCATCAGCATCAACATCATCATCATCATCATCATCATCATCATCATCATCATCATCATCATCATCGCCAACATCACCATCATCCGTATTACCATCATCACCATCATCGGATCCATCTTCACAATATTTGTTTCAAACCGACACGGCGTGGAAGAGCATGTCACATGTTACGGGTCTCCCAGCCTGCGGGCATGAGGTGTCACGCTTTACTAATCCATTCCAATGGAGACGCAAGGTGCTACGCTTGCATGGCGGCGGAAATTGCCGAGGACAGCTCGATACACAAGAGCCGCCACGTCCTCGATCAAATCACGCGCATGTCAATTATCATCTGCCCCCCTGACCTCACCATCCGCGAACAATCCGAAGCCGTTCCGCGTTGATCAAGGGCGCCGAAGGGCACAGGAATGTGCCTGGTGCAGAAGAGGGCCGCCGCTGACTCCACGTACGCAAACCCCCGACGTCAGCAATTTTCAACGCGGGCCCACAGAAGGCTTCACCCTTTCCCAATAACAACTTTCCATCCCGGGCCGTGTTCTGGCAGTTCCGGGGCCAAGCGAGGGCCCCAGGAGGCCGACACTGGGCAAACACCGTCCGCCTTGATCTTGTTACGCCGCGATGGGGGCCCGGTAATTTGGGGCACGTCGAGGGGGGACTGCCTCAGCGGGGCCTCTAGGCGAACCAAAATGCTTCACCATTGCTTGACCGATCGATCGGGGACCTACTGACCTGGCTCAGTCCAAATCCGGTTCAATCGGGCTCTGCAGGATCCTGATCCTGCGCCCTAGCCTGGGTCAATACAACCCTAGCTCTGCAGGAGCCTGCAAGATCCGTCGCTCTGGCTGACCCCCCAACGCAGCGACCCCCGACTCAAAGCACCCGAATCGACCTCTGCACCACGCGCGCCGGCGCGCCTCGAACTCGCCACGCGCGGGGCTGTGGATCGGGAGGCCGCGGAAGAGGCGCGGGCAGCTCGCGGCGCGCGGCGCGCCGCGCGCCCTTTACCGCCAGCTGCCGCTCCTGCCCCCTGCCGATCGCGGTTGCCGCTGCCGCTGCCGCTGCCACCGCCGCTGCTGTCGCCGCTGCTCTGAAGGCAAACGCATGAGAGGCTCCAAGGTTGACGCTAAAACCACTACCAGCGGCCACCCTCTACCAAGACACTATGGCCCCGACCTGGACCATGATGTTAAACATCGGCTTAAATTATCGCGTCCAGCTTGGCGCTCGCCGTCTCGCCCACTCCGCCACACTCCTCCTCCGTCTGGTTTACGCGGGGCCTTCGAGGGAGATTTCCGAGGAGATATCGTGCTCCGAATCTTGATCCACGTAGTTATCACCTGTCCCCCACCTCGTCTTCTTCCACCTCTGCCCCATCGCCCTCGTCCCAAACAGCGCTCGGCGAAGGAAGTTGCGAGAGTTTCGAGCTTATCATCCCAACAGCGAAACCGAAACTCACACCTCGCGCTTGCCTGCGGGGGCCAATCCCTGGCCCCTGGCAACTTCGCTCACGAGGGGCGCGACACGGACCTAGTGCGCCAACGAACGATCCGCACGCCCGCAAATCCCCCCCGTGCCCCCCCGCGCACCCGGCACGGCGCCACACGTCGCACAAGACGACGAAACGGCGCAAAGCCAGAAGCGCTCGGCCGAATGCCAAACCGGCAACGCAGCAAGTGCACGTCGGTCTGGCCACAAGGCGCACACTAACGACACAAACGCGGCAATTTACCATGGCTCTCCAGCGCTTTAAGAAACTCTACCAGGACGGCCCCAACGCATCCCAGAAGGACTGACACGCACGCGCCGCCAACCTTGAGGCGCACGGCGTGACATGGCTCTGCTTGGAAGCGAAAAATGGGAAGACCAAAGGCCCCACCCACGGGGACCCTAAGAGAGCCCCTAAGATGGCCTTAACCGCAAGAAACCATTAAGGACCCCCCGGGGTTATCATCAGCACAGCACCGTAATTGAATAATTCTGGGGGGCGGTTTTCGCCGAACGATATGATTAGCACCCCGCAAATCGCACCAAAATAATCAATTCCCGCGCCCCGGCTCGGGGTGGTATCCCGATTGGAATTGGACTAAGAATAAGAAGAAGCGTGGCACACGAGTCATGAGAGTAATATAGATCATGACCCTAAGAACAAGGAGGAGCCGGGAGGCCCGCTGGAGGCACGCGCGGAATACCCCGCCCCTGGGGCGCCCCTGCTCGGAAGGCCGAGCGCTGGGAAGACGCGCGGCCACTCCGGTTCTCGCCCAGACCGACCGCCTGGCGCAGACTCGTCTGCGTCCAGAGCAGTTGCTGAGGATGTCTCAGGCGAGGCGCTTGCTTCAGAACCACAAGGAGACCATGTTGCGAGAATGTCTCAGGCGGATTGCTTGTTTCGGCGAGCAGACTCGTCTGCATTCACATAAAGGTGTGAGGTGCCAGGGTAACGCTTCTGGGGTGCCGGGTGCGTTATACTTTCGCCGAGAGGGGGGGGAGGTTCTTAATTGCTTCTTGAGGTTAGATGTCCATCAAGAACCCCTTCCCGCCTCCTTTCCTGCCTCCTCCCTCCTTCTCCTCCTCATCTTCCTCGTACCACATTCCTCCTCATCCTCCTCCTCCTCGTTTTCCCCCTCCTCATTATTTCTTGTTCCTCCTACTCCTCCGCCACTTCCTCCCCCTACCCCAAGACGGTCCCAGGAGGACGAGAATGTCTCAAGATAGCATCAAGACAGCATCAAGACAGCATCAAGATGTTCCAAAATAGCTGAGCATGGCTCAGGATAGCCTCCGACAGCCGCTGGCCGAACATGGCTCAAGATAGCCTCCAAAAGGCCTCAATAACACCTCCGATCGTGCCTGGATGGGCTGGTGGGGATACGCGAAGCGCCAAGGATTTGCTAGAATACCAAGCGCATTTCGTACATTACTACAATTCCCTTTTACCCAATACGAATCTAGCTTCCCCGGCACGGTGCTAAGTTATCATGGTAAACTGCCAAAGGTAGTTTGGGACGGTATCTCTGAATTCCTCGGCTTGGCAATGAAACGCTGCGGCTAAGGGTTGCTGACTCGCGTGCTGGTAAACTGGAAGTCCCGCCAAGGTTCCACGGTGCTATGTTTTTTTCCGCTTGGACGCTATGGCGGGGTAGGTTGTCCCTCCTCTGACCAGGAGACTTTCCCTCATTCTCATCATGCTGCTGCTCCTCACCTCCTGCTCATCCGCCGCGTCTTTCTCATCCTGCTGCTTTTCCTCCGTTTTCTCCCCTGCCCCAAAAATTAGTGGATCGTCGGTGTGCAGTTTCAGCGAATGGGCTGGACGCTTGTCAGCTCAAAAGTGTCCCGCTCAATTGTCCTGCTCCTTCTAGTATTCCTGCTACTGCTGCTAGGCCGTCCCAACCCCATTTTCAACCCCTGTCGACCGTGCAATCTGAATCGGCCCTAACTGTTTGCAACATTTCTATCAACAGAAACGGCATCTGGGGGGCGGCTCATCTGTTCTTTCGCGCCGCCATCCGCATCGAATGTGAGTCGAATTCACGTCGAACGTCGACTCCGTGTCGAATATGTGTCGAGTCTGCGTCGAATCCGCGCTGGCCGCGAGACAACAGACAACTCAGACGGCCGACGGGACCCCTCTAAGCTGGAGCGCGAGAAGGGCAGGGCTCCGCACTCCCAGGAGATCGGGAGATCCAAGGCACCACATCTCCAGAACGCCCAAGACGGCTTCAACAGACTGACGAGCACCAAGGTCGCTTTACCAGAAAGGGCCCCAAGGGGGCCCAAAGTCAGCTTCAACCTGGTCCAAACTCAAGACCCAATAAGAGCCCCAATACGGCCCAGAGGCCCTGGGTTCAATATACTGCCAAAACGGCCTCGAGGCCCCTGACCACCGAGCCAGATCTGATCAGAACCAAACCTCGAAAACACCCATGTAAGCGGTCATGGCATGATGGTTGTTGGAGATTGCTCATCGCAACCCGAGGGGGAGGCCAGATTACGGTAACGCGTGGGCGGGGTGGGGCACGTCGGGGAGGGGGCGCTGCGATCACCTGAGCATGCGCACGAGCATCAGCACGTGGGAAAGGGGATCCAAGCCATCCAGGCCACCCCTTGCGTACGATCGTTACCATTACCCTGGTGGGGCGGGCTTGGCCCAGGCAACGACGGCTACGCGCCAGAGGATGACACTCATGCCCCAGCAGAATACTCCAGTGACAGCAAAAAAGTGCAGAGGCGGTCGAGGAGACCGAGGTCGGCCAAAGAAAAAGTGGCGATCACGGTCGTCTGGACCAAAATGCAGCTAGTATGGAGGCGAGAGCACGATGCCTCGATATGTTGTGAGGAACTCTCAGGCGAACCGCCTCCCGGACGGGGCGATCTCGGGGGGCGGTCATCGGCTCCCAGTCCCACCCGTGGATCTCTCCCTCGGCCCGTGTTTACCACAGTGCGAGCCATCTAGCGACGCGGCACTAGTATTATCGGGGAGACGTAAGACCCGGGTACGGGGGACTCGGAAATCCCCGACGAGGTCGTCAACAAAAATGACGAGGCCGAGCCTGCATTTTGACGAGGCCTCCCGCTGCAGACATCCCACAAAACTCCTCCTCGTCAAAATCCGAGTCGCGGTCGTCAAAAAACGATGGCGAACCCGAGTCCTGGCAAACCCGGGTCTTACGCTCCCCCGATATTAGGGAGCAATGTTACGAAAGGCGCTCGGCCACGTCAGCGAGGAACCACCCTGAGGCGATCGGCAAAACGCAAGAGTGACTCAAAGCAGGAGTGACCTCTGGTGCGCGGCAGGGAGGGGGCGGCGGGGGGTCCAGATCCAAGCGCGGCGGCCAGTGCCGAGAAGACCCCTGTGGGCCCGCACCAAAGATCACTCTGGCGGAGGGTCACTCTCACGCGCAGGCGCGCAGGCGAGGGTAGCGAAACAGACAAGCGATGGCACACACGCGGAACGAGAAGCACAGCGCGGAGAAGGCGCAGGGCGGAGGAAGTGCGCGCCCTTTCCCGACGCGGTAGTCCCTCTCGTAGTGCCTACCGTAGTGCACCAGCACCTCCTCGGCGGACGCATCCGCAGACCACCAGCTGGTGGACCCCAGGGAGAGGAAGCAAAGCGAAGCTCGAACGTGTGATGTCCGATCGTCCCGGAGAAACTCCGCAGCCTCGCGCGGCGCTCCTCGAGAAACCAACGCCACGCCTGCTGGCCCTTGCGTCGGACTCGCTGGGTGGCCGTGACTTGCCGAGGAGGGGGCGGCATCGCCACAGAGCAAGACCATGCAGGACCGAGCTGAATGACGGTGCCTCCGTTCGTGTCTTCGGACCGCGTGTCCTGTGCTGCGCAACCGGAGCTCGGTCTCAAACCGCCCGCGGGGGCCGAGGATGACAGGGGGCTCAAAGGCTGCGTGGGAGGCTCGAAACATTGGAGGCAGGAGGCACAGCCCTCGTCCAGACTAAGAGTACCCTGGCATTCGCTTGACTTCCGCGTTAAGCACGCCTGTTAGGCCCCAGGCCGGTGGAGTGGACGCTGAAACGCGGAGTCGGGGCGACCTCAATTGGAACTCCCCTGAGATCCGACGTCGCAACCAAAATTTCAACATCGCCAGAAATCAAGACCAGAGCCGTGTCGAGCAGGAACGGTCTGCAAGAGCCCGGAGGTTCAAAATCTGGCGAAAACTCCCGTTGTGAAGAAAATGCCACGCCAAAGTCTCGGGGGAGTCGGCGCGATCTCCACTGCAACTCCGTGCTCAGTGCGGCCGCAGCGGTGGCCGTGCGCGTGGCGCCCTCCGGGCCGGAAGCGGCAGCTGCCACGGCGGCATCCGCGTCAGGCGTGCTGCACGGCGCTCGCACCTGCGGGACTGCGCGCCGATGCGGTGTAGTCACCGTGCTGCTCGAAGGAACGCTGCAGATGGAACGAACACGAATGGCCCGCCCAGAATCAGAGGAATGGCACGAAGACCAGAAACGCTCCTGAGCCCAATGTCGCCCTTATCTCAGCGTTTTGACCGTATAGCCGTCTTCCTCGGTTGATTGGCGGCGGCTGCAGCTGAGAGGATCCACACCAGCAGCAACCAACACCGTTCGATGCATTGGTTTCGCACTAGCGAACGCTACTGCGACGGGATCGGTGGTCAAATGGAGGGTGAATGCAAAGATCCAACCCATTACCACCAAGCCCACCGTACCGTGCACCAACCAATACTGCACAGGCACAAGGCAAAGAGCAACGTCAGAGAAGTACCATACCTGCTGCAGGCTGGGGAACAAAACATTCAAAACAATAGCTGGACCTTCCCCGGGGTGCTCTCTGACAGGAATTCGGAGGCGAATCCAGCCGTGCCGGCGAGGGAAGTCTAGCAGTAATCATAGGTTCCTCTTTCTCCCCTGACAGACGCCAATAGGAACTTCAACCGGGGGGCGAAAGGGTAGGACAGCAGAGGGTAAGGTAGAGGATCAGCTCACATAGCTGGTTTTCCTTGCGCCTCCTCGCCCATGTATCGAGAGATGGTCCCAGCGGCAGGGCCGAAACCAGCTGCACGTAGCAAATTGCGTAAACCCCCCTTGCCCTATCCTGCCCTTTCGTCCGGCCTGATTTGAAAGATCGCCGCACGCGCCGATCATTTCGTTGTGCGACCCTGCGCGATCCAGCCCAACGCCACCGATGGGCATCCTCGGCGACTGGCCCAGGGAACCCCAAGACCCCGGCCCGAGCCTCACCGCAAAGGGCCACCACGACCCTGACATCCTCGCGTCCTGGAGACAAAAAACCTACTGGTTTTGTTTGTCTTCGGCTTCCAGGGGCTCTCTTAGACCTTAGGACCGCCCTAGAACAACTCAAGATAAAAAACCTGTCCCCGGAAGGGGCCCAGACCTCTGGGGAGCCACGCTTTGAAACAAACCAAGACGTCGGGTGTATTGCGACGCCACGCACCCCACCCAGCCTGGCCCCGCTGGGCCCCTCCCCTGGCCGAAGGAGAGGATCAACGCAACCACGTCTTCCCGCCGCGAACCATCCAAGCGCCTTCGCGGCTTGACGTGAATTCGCGTGGGCGGAGCTCCATCGCCCCGATGACCGCCCGTGACCGTGGCGACCGATACACTTTGTGACCTTGAACCTCTCTGCAGATACTTCCTCCTCCTGCCGTACCCGTGGCTCTCCCTCCCCCACCGCGGGATGTCCCTCCCTTTGCCTATCCCTCCCTCTGGGAGACCTGAGGTCCCCGCCACTCCTCCTTTCTCATCCTCCCTCCTCCTTCCCCTCCTCCTGCCTCCCACGCAGGTTGAGCAGGCGCGCACACATGGTTCGGTGTCTTGCTGGCTCTTGCTGGTCGACGCTAAATCGACTCTCATCGAAGTTAACCGAGGCTGATCGAGGCGAGTCGAGGCCAAATCGACGCCAACTCGACCCGAGTCGACGCTAAATCGGCGCTTTCTCATCGAATGCACTGTAACGACGGAACTGGCAAGCGAGCGCGAGATGCCCGCGCTCCCTCCCTCCCCCTCCCCAGCCCCTCTCCCGCCATCTCCCCTCCCTCCTTGGCAACTCTTCCGCCCGAGCAGGGGCATAGCCGTGCAGCGCGGGCGGCGATCCTGGCCCGGCAGCAGCGGCACCATGGTCACAACCTGGGCGCGCATCCCCCATCCGGCCTCCGCCCACTGCCCGTGCTCGGTGCAGATCTGCAAAGGACTCCCCTGGATGACCGAGCCACGGCCGCGCACGCACAAAATGGTGGCACGGATCGCGCCCTGCGAGCAGGAAGCGGGACGCCCTGGCGTATGCACGGGATCTCCCCGCCGCAAGCCCGCATTCTGGTCTTGACCACTCCTTCCGTGGCGCGCGCGGCGTGAACGACAAGGGCACCCCCCCCCCATGCCTCAGACGTGGCCGCAGAGCGGCCCGAGGAAGGGGAGCTGCTCCACAGGAGATCCTCCCCTCCTTCTATGGTGCTTCCCCCCCTTGCCATGGCTCGGACGTCCACTCGCCGCATCATGATATTGCCTGCGCTTACTTTTCTAAAGATGACCCAGGATGCTCCTCGATGGTCCTCGGCAAAAAAATGCACACGTCCGAGCGATGCCAAGCTACGTCTACCAAGCTTCACCCCGATCTTGGCTTCCTCTTCGCCCTTCTCCTCGAACTCCGTCCCCTGCCCTGGTTCCTGCAAATAAAACCATCCTTCCCTTCCTCCTCAATATCCTCCTTCCTCGCCTTCCTCTTCACCTCGTCCGCCCCCCGAATCAACACCTGCAACCGCATTCGCATCGTGCGCCTGTGTATTCTCGGACCCTTCCCCTTCTGCCACCCTCGGCCTGGACCTCCTGGTCCTCCTCCTCCTCGTCCACGGAGTGACTACGAGTGGGAGGAGGAGGAGGAGGGCGATAAGGACGAGGAGGAGGAAGGAGAACATGAAGAGGAGGAGGTGGACGTGGACGAGGAGGAGGAAGGCGACGAGGACGAGGACAACGTCGTCGTTTCCTCGTCCTCATCGCCCTCATCCAACAGAGTCGCCGTCCCTCGCCTTCCTTTTCGGCCTTGGCCATCCTCGCCCTCCTGGCCCTCGTGCTCCTTCTCAGCCGCCTTCACCCCCGCGTCCCTCGATGAATTCTCCTCTTGCACGTGATGCCTTCCTCCTTGCCATCCGTGGTCCATCCCGTCCTTCCTGCTCCTCCTCATGCCCCCCATCCTCCCATCCTCCACTTCTATCCCAAATTTCCTTTGCGCTGGGGCCCTCTCCTCATACTAGTGCCACATCATGTTTGTTCGTTCCCGTTTGTTGTTTATTGTTATGTGTTCTCTCTCTCTCTCTCTCTCTCTCCCTTTCTCTCCCTCTCGTTCGCTCACAGTCTCAATATCTGTCGCTCGACCTCGCCCTCCCTCTCTCTGCGCTCCCTGATTTTCAATCGATGGCCGAGCTGCTGAACTGTGGGGACAAGCTCTCGCGGCGTTTCTGGGCGGCGCGGGCCATCAGGGCATAGCGGTTGCCGCTCTGCCTGTCTTCCAACTTGTTAATCAAGGACTCGGCCTCGGGCACTGATTGACAATGGGAAAGGTGGAAGAACATATGCTCAACTCTGCACCCAGTGATACCAACCACAATCGCATCACTGGAAGGGACGCCACACTGACAGCTGCTGTAACTTGCAAAGGGTTGGATGGAAACCCGTAGGAGGTCTTCGGGGGAAAGATACAGACGAGCACGCTCGCACTAAGCCAGGATCAGCCTGAATAAACACGATATTCAACGGGATGAGACCAGATTAGGCCAGACTCGGCCTAATGATACCGGAGAAAAAACCCAATCATAATCTGTTTAGGGCTGTAGGGCTATAGAGCTCTATGGGCTGTAGGGCTATTGGGCTATGGGGTAATAGAGCTACAGGGCTACAGGGCTATAAGGCTATAGGGCTACAGGGTATAAGGGTATGGGGTTATAGAGCTATAGGGCTATACGGCTATAGGGCTATAGGGCTATTGAGCTATAGGGCAATAGAGATATAGAGCTGTAGGGCTATATGGCTATAGGGTTATAGGGCTATAGTAGGGCACCCCTGGGCACCGGGGCACCCCCGTTCACGCCCAGGCACCCCGGCACCCGACCGGGCACCCGGGCACCCAGACACCCCTGGGCACACGGGCACCCAAGCGTGCGGCGAAATCGGCGGCAAACCTAACCTAACCATATGAATCCGCTAAGACCCCTACAGAGGCAAGCTCTGATTGGGGAAATACTCGCGCCGATGCTGAATTAAACTTCCCAAAAGTTGCAACCTGCCTGACACAATTCCTTGGTAACAGTGGTGACTTCGAACACGGGTAGGATATGGGCAAACCTTGAGCCGCGACGAGGTCCACGGAAAACAAAAATGGTCCCGCGGAGTGACGCTGGATGATGCACGCCCCGTTTCCTCACCTACGTATTCCGAAGAAAGCTCTTCCTTTGGGTTCGGTGACTCCCCCAGCAACCTCAAAATGTCCCGAGGAATGACGCTGGATGAGACATGCCCCGTCACTTGTTTTTTACCGTCCAGCGCAGCCCAGTGGCATAGGAGGACACAGAGATCATGTCGACAACTGGGGGCTGGCGGAAGAGGTGCAACAGCCAAATGTGCACTCGCCTGGGATCGGCACGACGATTCGCACGACATTCGCAGGATGCGGAAAACTATCAGGAAGATGAAAGAAAGTAGCAAGAGGAGCGGCAGGATGCGAAAGGAGGATAAGAGGGCGGGGCGGGATGGAGGAGAGAAGGGCGGAGCTGGGATTAGGGAAGGGTGGTCGGGCGGGGAAAAGATAAAACACGAGAGGACGGGGGCAGGAGTCTCCCCGCACGCGACTGGGGCACTGTTTCTATCGGCGCCGCAGCGCCAACGCCACTCGCCAAGACAATCCCAGCGGAGACAAAGACCTCCCATCCCGCATGGCAACACGGATCGCGCATGACGAATGTCAGCGGGCGCAGGCGGGAACGCGGGAGCAGCCGAGGAGGGAAGGGGGCGACGCGGGTGGCGGGAGAGGGCAGGGCGCGAGAAGAGGGAGAAGAGGAATGATGTGCAGGGAGCCTGGTGGTGATTCGGTTCAAGCGTATTTGAGAAGTACTGGTCCACCTCCGCCTCCATTTGTCCTTACCCTTGCCCTCTTGTTCCTCCTCCTCGTCAGCATTAGCTTTCTCCTCGCTGAACTTCGTCGCTCCTCGTCCTCGTCTCTGTTCGCGTTCATCATTGCTCGCCATGCCCCGAGAACGTCGCCATTCCCCTCTCATCCGCCGCCTCTTCATTTCCCCCAATGGGGTCGCATCTAAGACGCAACTAAAACGGCATCTTGATTTTGTTCTTCGGCCGAAAGGCCGGCCATTAAAGCGTCGCACAATCGCGTCCCCACGATTGCCGCGTGGGCCCACTCTGGTGAACGCATCGGCGCGCACCCTCCTCCTTGCCATCCGCCCCCCCCCCAAGACCCTTTTTTCATTTCTCCACCGTCTACCTCCATCGCGCTCGCAGGCGCGGACTCCCTTGCCGCCTGCCCGAAGCGCATCTAAGCTGATGGGGCCCTGGAGACACTTCACACCAGAGCGCATGGCGCGCGCCGCGCAGGGCTGGGAAGGCGCCTGGCACCGCGGAAGACGCGGCACGGACCTGATCTTTCGCAGTGCCCGACTTCGGAGGCAACGCCCACGTCAGGCCAGCGGCGCGCTCGGGCGACGAAACCGCAAGGATGCACCCTGCGGGCGGGCGCGCAACGTCACCAAGCTTGGATGCGCAAAACGAATGCCCCTCCTCAGCTGACTTCGCTGCAAAGTCGTTGCCCGATAATTTAGAGCCCTCGGCAATCTTAAACGAAATGGGATCGGGCCCTGAGTGCTCGATGCCAACGATGACAAGGTACCCAGACAATATCGCGCGAATCTCTGCCAAACCGTATGCTGTAGGTGCCACGTTCAGATGCCCCATCGCAATGAGGCCGCTGGCTCATGTCGAAGAGTGCGGCCATCATGCCATTGTACTCCGCATCGTGAAACATCGGGCGCGGAACAAAATCTAGCTTCAACGGAGTCGCGTCCTTCAGCGCGGTCCTCAACCATCGACGCCAAATCAATATGATATCGGTTGCAATTGGCATCATCGCAAGCTGTAGCCGATGCAAACGTCCCAACTGAATAATTTCCGATGGTAGCGCTCCGACGGCTAGTTACATATAATCCAGAAGTCACCTTCAAAGTCTTCTCAGGGTCCTCCGAAACTCCTCCGACCACCCCCTCCTGAGCGGAGCTGCGGACGTGGGCGAGGAGGGGCCAGCTGGACTGCGTGAGCGGAGGCGGACTTCAGAGATGAGGAGATGAGGGGTGGACTGGATGAGCGGAGGTGGACTGGAGATGAGGACGGGGGGCGTGGGCTGGAGACGTGGAAGCGAAGAGGGGGATATTTAGTTTCGTTCCAACTGCAGTTGCGCACAACACTACAATCGGGCGTCCTAGATTGCGGCGCGAGCAAGCCGCCAGCACCCACAGCCGCACCGCGAGTTGTCGCCACCAACGACGCGACGCGGGTGGGCTGGGACAGGAGCTGTAAGACGTCGCCGAGCCACAACACGCCACGGCGCGGCCCATTGGACGAACAAGTGGAATGCCAAAGAACATATGTGCAACCTATATGCCGACCTGTATTGCTCATGCTATGGGCCACCAGCGGCATTACCATATAAAGGCTCTTTAGCCGAAGGCGAGCCCCGTGCGCGAGGTATACAGATTGTGTGTTGTTGTTCTCTTCCGTCCATCAGACGCGAATGTGTCCCAGAGCTCAGGCTCTGCTACGTTGTGTGTGTGTGTGAGATAGCATGTGTTCCATGAGCACTTGCTCTCGCGCCATTCTCGCTGCGACTGCGCCTTCTCGTCCAATCGACTGTGCCACAATGCGTCTGGCTCGGCGCACGTGTGACACATGCGTGTTTTCTCACACGCGTTGACCGAGCGATTGAAAAACAAGCAGCAACCGCAACACTACGCGTGGCGCCTGCACGGGCATCGCCGTGCCACCTGAGGGCTGCGGCTCACGGCGTCGGCCCCGATGCCACCTGCACGGGCGACCCACGGTTCGCGGGCGTCGCCATGCCACCTGCACGTGCGGCTCACGGCGTCGGCCCCGATGCGCATTACGCTCGCCATGCACAGCGCATGCGGCCACGCGTCAGAGCCCACCAAGCGGACCGTCCTGACGGGGTTGGTCCTGCCAGAACGCCAGATGCTCGTCAGGGATCTGCAGGGGGAGGTTCATCCCTTCGCGGCCTGCAGGGTGCAGTCTGCCAGACCGACACGGCGAGCGACTCAAAGTTCTGCCCCTAGGCGGTAGCCGTCTCCTTCACCGTCTGGACCATCTCGTGCAGCATCGTTGTGCCGCTCCTGATGGAGATCGCTGGATGCTTCTTCCTGCTCCAGTGCGGAATGCGCGCGTACTCTGGGAGCGTCTGCGGTTCACCAGCCCGCGTGGGGCACCGGGCGAAGACGTCGCCCTCCGATTCGAACTCCTGCTTCACCAGCGTCATCATGATGCACCGCCCGCGGTGGTCGACCTCCTTCATGTGGTCGTTGCGCCGCAGAGAAAGCTCCCCTTGTTCAGCCACTCGGCGTCGCGCTGTGGCGGCCCCTGCCAGTAGACCGACGAGCCGTCGACTGCGCCGATCTTCCAGTAGCGCCCAGACGCCTGCATGGTGGACCCGAACGCACGAGCCACAAACAAGGCGCACCGCTCGGCGCCCTCTCACTAACACCTCCTCGGCGCTGCAGCGCTGAGGTGGTGTCGCTGAGAGGGCGCCTCGCGGCCCGACCAATAGGTCGGCGGCGAGTTCGAAACACCGCAGGCTGTCATCGCATCCCGTTCCTGCCCACCTCGCCCTGCGAAACAGGATGATCGCACAAGTAGTTCGAGTCCACGCTGGCGATCGCGAGGCCCGTGAAGCTGTCGACCTGCGAGCCCTGCTCGGTGCCGAGCTTTTTGGTCTTAGTGGCCGCCGTCTCCATCGCGCGAGCGCACGTCGACACCTCGCCCCCGACGGCCTCCTCTACAAATGGGCCTTCCCACTCGGACATGGGCCCATCAATGCCCGTGCCCCTGCCGAACTTCCCGCCCCTGGCCTTGCTCTTCAGCGCCGGCTGCGGCGGCGGCCTTGGGCGCGGCCCTCTTCGCTGCGGCTGCGGCGGCGGACATTTCAGCAGTGCTCGACATAGCACCTGCACTCATCGTGAAAGTACATGCGCGGGGGACAGGTCATCAGTTTACGGGCACTGCGACGGCAGGCGTGGCCAGGTGGGAAATGAACAGAAATGGCGAGAAGGTGGCGCAGGGGTGGGCGTAGGAAAGAGGCGGTGCAATGGTCGCAGCACCCGCCGACATCAGTGCCCAGCCCGCGCAAAATGGCGCCCGCGCGCGATTGCCTGCAGGAAGGGAGAAAAGCGTTTCCTGCAGGCGCTGTGCCCTGACAGTCTTGAGCCAATGTGGCAGCAGTGAGCAAGTCCACCAGGACGCAAGTCTTATGGGACAACCCTGCAGAACAAATGCCAAATTGCGTGGACCGAGCGGTCGACGGCGATATGCACCGTTGACAATGGCAATTGCACCGACAATGGAATTTGCAACGCCACCGCCTACTGGCGGAGCTCCTGGAGCATCGCATTCCCGACGGCGTTGCTGGGCGAGATCTTCCTGAGGCCCGCTCCCGATAGGCCCAGGCCCGCTATGGTGGCGACGATGCGGATCAAGGGTCGTTCGCGCTGGCTGATCGCCACCATCGGTGCGCCTTCGGCCGCCATTGCCACCAAGGGGCTCCTCTTGGAAAACCGCGTCTGCCCATCGGGCGCGCCGGCCGTTACTGACGTCTCAAAAGGGACGCCCAGGATCAGACTTGCAAAAATAGCCCCCCCTCCCCCCGCTGCCTCGCGATTGATTTCAAACGGCTATCGCGTTTGCTCACGGGGGCGCGATTGATCTCAAACGGACGACCCTCGTTGCGCAATGCATGCGAGAGCGGAAACACAAGAGCGACAGCTCATGCCGAAGCGACTCCGTCGCGACGCCGATGCATGCAGATGTTCTTCGTTGTTTCTGCATGCCCGCCCTGGGTGATTCACGCTACACATCGCCCTGCGCGCTGGCTACGGACTCAGCCAGTGCGCTCGCAGGGCTGGCAACATTCGCGCACCAACCGCACGCGTCCTCGGTGTCACACGTGCACCCCTGCCTGAACACGTGGGCCTTTCGCATCATGTGGGATGCACTGGGCTGCTCGAGCATGCCGCTGTAGGCGCCCATGACTTGCTCACGTCGACCTCCCTGTAGGTCAGCTCCACAGCGACGGTGCCCCACGTCGCTGCCTTCCTGGCGCTAGCCGCATCCATCCCCCACGACGAATCAACGTCCATCAAGGTGCGCATGACGGCCACGGGACGCGCATCAACCTCCAGGGTAGCTAAGGCGTGCAAGTAGTAGTGACTTGATCCACGCGCGCCTGCGAAGCGGTGACAATGATATCGGTGCATGACACCAGCCAGCGCAGATGCCACGCTGATCATGGGCTCGCATCTCACGAATTGCATTGCTGATTGAAGAATCATGCTGTGCCAAGGCGCATGGCTGTCTGGGAGACATCTTGGGGGACATCAGGCCGGGTGCGACTTGGAAGCATCTCGAGCCATCTTGATGAGCGCCCGTCCTCTGGGCTGCGTTCGGGCTGGATAGCTGTTTCGGCTCAAAGGCTGCCGCGCGTAGTTTCGGCTTCGACGGCTTAACGCCCACGCGATCCGTGCCTTCCGTGCCGCATGCTGAGGAGTGTGACCATCTGGTCAGCGTCGCGCAGCAGGTGGTCGACTCTGCAAATAACGGCAATACCCCATCGATCACGGCATGCGAGGACATCCCAGCAATCCTCACCAAGGAGCAAACACATGTTGACGGAACGAACGCTCCTGACGGACAAAATTCTGGCGCATCCGACCAACAGGGGCAAATTTGGGCTTAATGCATAGAACGTTCACAAGAACCTCGCGGAGATCATCGCAGTGGGCTGCGACCCGGCAGAGCTCAACAAAGCAGCGCGTTTCGAGATGTGCCCGTTCGACCCCGTGAAGAGCACTCAGTGGATGTTCAACGCCGACCTGTGCCAACAAGCCAACGGGCTCCTGATGCAGCCCACGGGGCGAGGGTCGATTTTGAGCGCTGGCACGGCGCACTCCGCCGCCGCCGCGCGAGCTTGCAAAGCAGAACCCCCTTCAAAAACATTGCCAATGCAGACGGCGTGAAACGCGCTTGGGTCGATGCATGGCCGATGGTTGGAACTGGCGGGCGTTCCCGGGGCAATGCGGGGCGGCGTGGTCAGGGCCCCAGGGATGCCCGACCTGCGTCAGCGGGCACTGAGCGCCATGCACGGGGTGAGCTCACGGAGCACAGAGCTCGAGACCACGGTTCGGCCCTCAGACCTGCAGTCCGACAGGGGCGATGCCATCGCAACGGCAAGGGCGGCTTCACCCCTGCGTGCGCCGCGCATCGAGGCCGTTGCCCGCTTGGTTGACCTCATCAGCGGTGGCTCGGGTCAACTCCAAAATAAGACGGTCATGTTGCCGGCGTCTCGTATATAACTCGCTTCGTATCAAACTCGTATCGTCTCTAACTCGCCCGCCACTTTGCGGCCCGCGGTCTTCCGCGCGCCTCCGCATAGGCGACCCATGGTCTTCGGCCCCATGTAGCTTCCTCCCTTGATGGCGGCGCCGGAGCACCAGTGCCCCACTTCTTGGACAGGTTCTCAAAGACGCCCGGTGAGAACAAGGCCCTCGGAAGAGAGCTCATCGCGTCGATTGCAACCGCGAACTCAACAAGCACGGTCAAGCACCGATATGTCGCGCTGCCCTCGCGGCCACTACCCTCGCGTCGGAGAAGGCGGCGGGCAGAGTAGCGACGCTAATCTACAGGACTGGCGCGGATAAGTCATCCAGCTGAGCAGCGCTGTCAAGAACGCTTGGAAGGTGGCCGAGAAGCGTTGGAGCAGACGGTCGGTGGACCAGATGGCGTCAAGGAGCGAAAGCAAGATCCACCAAAAGGCGTTGGACCAGATGGTCGGCATATTCATGGCGCGAGCTGTGCTCTTCAATTTCGAAAGGCAGCAACACTCACAAGAGAAACAATAATACAACAGCATGGGTGGCACCAAGTCGCGCCGTGCAGATGACCTGGTCAACACTGCTGGCGATTCGGTCGTGGAGCTGCAGGACTTCGAGCAGGTCAACGCGCCGTCCGAGAGGGTCGGGGAGGAAACGTCCGAGAAGGAGGATCGGCACCCTGGCGTTCGACGAGAAGTGCGCTCACATGCGCGTGCTGAAAGACAGAGCGGGGACCGGGGTCGGTTCTCAACTGAGAGAGATAAAAACGTCGAATCTAACGAGGGCCAGTTGTTCGAGACAACGGCCGTCGACGACGATGGCGCTGTCTCGATGGCCGAAGTCAAAACATTCAATGCCGACGAATGCCTCAATATCAGTGCCGACTACAGTTCCCTGATCATTGACTGGAAGGCCATCGGGGGGGAAATGTCCGACGAGTGCGCGGCGAAGGACTGACTGCTCTATGTCATTATTGGAGCGAGATTGGTTGCGGTGCATGATCTCCAGATCCCTCCTCAAAGACCACGTTGCTCTGATGAAGTCTCGCAGGTGCTGCACGAGCTCGCTCTTTATTCTTCATGGGGGGGCCCTGGTGACCCTGTGGCGTCGGACGCAGCCGGCAAGGACAGATTCAAGCTCGCCCCGACCGTTCCATTGCAGGAAATCATATGCAGCGAAAAGAAGGTGGTTTTGAAAGCAATCTGGTGACGGCAACCGTCGGTGAAACGACCGCGTGGATCACGGGCGTCGCCAAGCCTTCTGAGGGGAAGGGAGATAGCTTCTTCGCGCCGCACTCGCGGGCGGAGCCCACGGCGGTCGTGGAGACGGCAAACAAGAAGTTCGGAAAGGTCGTCGGCGCCGGCGGCGCGAGCTCCCCTGCATTGCAGAACTTCAAGCCGCTCAAAGCGCGCGAAAGGCTGTATTTCTTCATGCCCAAGGATGTGAGGAAGGCCTTTGCAAGACGCGAAGGGGAGCGGCGCGGGCGGCGACAGCGGCGAGATGGGCGGCGCGGGCCACGCCAGCGCGGGCAGGGGCAAGACGAACGCGGGCGGCAAAGGCAACGGGGGCAAGGGTGGCAAGGGCAAGCGCGACAATTCTGAGAGCGCCAGCTCGGGCGGCCGGAATCAGGGCAAGAGGGCGCGCAGGGCTTGAATTTGAAGGCCCCGCGTGAAGCGCGACGGCGGGAAACTTCACGCAGCGCGCATCTCGGGCAACAGCTGCCCAGAGGCCTTCGGCCGCCCGCGCCGTCACCCCTCTGACGGACCGAACACAAAATGCTCCGAGCATAAAACTCGCGCCCCGAGGGCAATGGCTTCGAGCGATGGGCATGCGCACAATTATATATATGTATATATATACTTATATACATGTATATATATATATATATATATATATATATATATATATGTATATACATACATACACGCGCACAAACGGCGGCGGCGACTGCCGCTGGAAGCAATGGGCCATGAGCTGCATGGGCAGGCGCTCTCCGCGAGCCACGCGCGCCACGAGCCGTGGGCCCCGTGGGCAGAACCCCCCCGCAAGCCGTGCGCTCCACGAGCCAGGAGCTCCATGCGCGCATGCCCCGGGGCGGCCAACGAGGCCAGCGACGGCCCCGACGCGCCTCGATGCGGCCCCCTTGGCATGGTGCCGCATAGGCCCCGAGACTGCTCTCACGCGACATGGCGATGTCGATGGCGAGGTTTCCACGGCGACGGCGAATGGCACGCGGCGCGACCTGTCTCCGGCATGAAACGCCCGCTCTACCACGGCGTCGGCAAGAGGGCATGCATGCGCGCATCTGTATTCATACCTACCTACCTATACGACCACCCTGTGGGTGATGAGGAGGTCGGGGGGGGGAGGAGGGGGGGCAGAGATGGGCAACAGTGGCGATTGGTCCATCGCACTATCGATCCCACTCAATGGATCTCGCGATCGATCTCTCTATCGATCTCACAAGCGATGTCGTTATCGGTCTCACGATCGATCTCACCAGCGATATCACGATCGATCTCTCTACTGGTCTCACAAGCGATGCCGTTATCGGTCTCACGATCGATGGGACCATCGATCCCACTATCGATCTCACTCGATCGATCTCACTATCGATCTCACTCGTAGCTGATCTCACTCTGGATCTCGCTATCGACCTCACTAACGGTCTCCCCATCGATATCACTCGATCTCACAATAGATATCACTATTCATCCCACTATCGATCTCACCATCGATCTCACGAGTTTGCAAGGGCGCGGGGGGCCGTTTGGGCATGTCTTGTGGACCCCTTGGGGGGCTCTTGGGGGCCTCCTGGGTGGCCTCTCGGGGGCCTCTTGGGAGCCTTTTTGGGCTTCTTGGGGGCCTCTTGGGGCCTCCCGGGAGCTTCTTGGAGCGACCCTTAAGAGCCTGTTCCGCCAACGTTCGCGCTGGGAGCCTTGGCGTTCAGAGATTGTTGCGTCGCCGCTCACTCTTGGCACAGCATGCAGCACGGGATGTCGATGTGCCTGACGATTGGCAGTTGCACTTGCTTACCGATGTGCATGTTGATTTGCTTTTCGATCTGCATGTCGATCTGCATTTCGATTTGCATCTCACGATCGGACTCACTATCGATCCCACGACCGATCTCACTATCGACCTTACTATCGATCTCAGTCGATCGATCTCACTATCGGTCTCACTCGATCGATTTCACTGTCGATCTCACTCTCGATCTCGTTTTCGATCCCACTATCGATCTCACTATCGATATCACTCCATCGGTCTCACTATCGATCTCACTATCGATCTCTCTGTCGAACTCACTCGATCGATCTCACTATGGATCTTACTCAATCGATCTCACCATAGATCCCAATATCGCTGCCACTATCGATCCCGCAATCGATCTCACCCGCGATCTCACTCGATCGATCTCACTATCGATCTCGCGATCGATTTCACAATTGATCTCGCAATCGATGTCACTATCGGTCTCACTGCCGTATTCGCGACAGCGGGACACCGGGGCACCGGCGGGACAACGGCGGGACACCGCGCGGCCCAATTCGCCGGTCGGGAAGCATTTGGTCCGGCCGCGCCTCAGCCACAGGAGACTTGCCGGGGCGCCAGCGGGGCTGGCGAGACACCGCGCGGCCCCGTTCGCCGGGGGGGGGGGTCACTTGGTCCGGCCGCGCCTCAGCCACAGGAGACTTTCCACTCGCCCGCCCGCGCAGCTTCGCCGCCTCGCCCGGGCGCGCGGCGCGCACGAACACGAATCCGAGACCGCTTTCCTGGCGGGGGGGCTCTCCGTTCCACTTCGATCCCCCCCAACCCCCGACAAACTGCGATGGCGACGACCGCCGAGAAAAATGGGCCACGAGCTCCGCGAGCAGGGGCTATCCGCAAGCCATGAGCTCCACGAGTCATGAGCTCCATGAGCAGAAGCTCTCCGCGAACTGCGAGCTCCAGGAGCCACGGGCCATGATTTGGACGCCCGAGTCATCCGGGGTAACTCGGGTCCGGGATAACTCGGGTTTGGATTCCCGAAAAAGGAACCCGAGTTAGCCCTGACCCGAGTTATCCCTGATGATTCGGGGCTTTGGGCGCCCGAGTTATCCGGGGTAACTCGGGTCCGGGGTAACTCGGGTTTGGATTCCCGGAAAAAGAACCCGAGTTATCCCTGACCCGAGTTACCCCTGATGATTCGGGGCTCCGAATGATCTCCGAGCAGAAGCGCTCATGCCCCATGACGGCCCAAGAGACCAGCGACGGCCCCAGGATGCCCACGGCCCCAAGATGCCCCCCAAGGCGGCAGACGGCGGGAGGACGATGGCGATGGCGATGACGATGTTATTTGACGACGACGAATGGCATATACGACGATGTTATATGACGACGACGACGACATTATATGACGACGACGATGTTATATGACGACGACGAATGGAACATGTTCCATCCGTGAGGCCCACGCCCCCAAGACAGTTGTCTCGACCGTAGGGCGCGCATGCACGCGCGCGCGCGCACGCGCGCATGGATATTCGAATGCGGCGACGGCGACGGCCGTCGGAAACAAGGAGCCATGAGCTCTGTGGGCATGTAGCTCTCTCTGCGAGCCAGGAGCTCCATGGGCCATGTGCTCGTCGAGTTAAAACTCTAGCGCCATCGCGGCCCCAATGGCCAGCGACGGTTCCAAGGCGCCACGGCCCCGATGCCCCAAACTGCTCGGCAAGACGGCCCCGCGAGAACCATGGCGATGATGTTGACTGGGCATTCCGACGGCGACGACACGTGTAAACGCGCCTCCTTGACGCATGGAACGATGGGCCCACGCCCTGAAGAGTATTCTCGACCGAAGGCAAATATGCATACATGCATATACACGCAGGCACATGCCGACCGCGAGGGCCGTCGGAAGCAATGATCCATGAGCTCCATGGGCAGAAACTCTCCGCGAACAATGAGCACAATGAGCCGTGTACTCTACGGGCATGACGCTATCCGCGAGCCATGGGCCCCATGGGCCATGAACTCCACGGGCAGAAGCGTTCGCGCGCTCCCCCCCCCTCCCAGACGGCCCCCAGATGCCCCGGGGCAGCTTTGCAGACGGCCCATGGGGAACGGACTGCGATGCCAATGCCGATATGTATCTAACAACGGCGAAAAGCATATGCGCATTCGAATATCGCGCGCCCCCGGCGCACGCTTTCGCCGCGCACAGCGAGGCGCTTCGAACATGGTCCCACCTGGGGGGCCCAAGTTCTAGCGACCTTTATAACTGCTAACAAAACTAGAATTTGCAATCTGTATAGTCTGCTGAATTCTATGCAACTCATTGGAATTATGTAAAAGATGTTGTAAATAGATAGAACCTTCGCATATCTCACAACACATATGATTGCAAAACTGGTTTGCAACCGTTGCACGCAAAGCGTGTACTACTTGCAACGACGTCCTACACAAGTGTGCAGTCTTCTTGAAATTAAGCGGCAAGTGAATTCCATTCAAGCAGCCGCGCGATGACGACGACCGCTGCCGGGCCAAGCCGCCAGTTGCGAGCCAGAACGCCAAGAACAATATCATGGCGAAGGGCCCAACCATACGCAGGTGCGAGCACCGTAAGTCAGCTGGGACGAAGAAAGGGGAGCTCCTTACGGGGCCGCGAAACGCTGCTCCGGTTTGGGGGCGGCGCGCGCGGGCGCAACCGCTGGGGCTCACGGTGGAGCTCCCTATGGGGCAACGAAGCGCCGTGCTGGAGCCGAGCCCCTTGCGCGGCCGCTGTCTGTCGATTTCCTCCCAACTCGCATCTTTCGCCGCCTTTTGCCCGCGCGCCCAGGCGGCCGTGGCCGCGGGCCGAGGGCGGCGCGGAATCCCAGCGACGCGCGCCGGTCGCCCCGGGGAAGGGGGCCGGCGACGCGCGCTGGTCGTCCGCGGGAATAAGAAAAGCTAAAATGTCGGCTCACACAGTGCAAATCGCTCGACAGAGCGCGCCGGGGAGCGGGGCAACTCCTGGAGGCGTCGCGTCGCAGAGTTCCCGCGACGCGCGCTGGTCGCCCCGGGCGGGTTCCAGCGACGCGCGCGGATCGCCATCGGCGCGAGGCTGGGCGCTCCTCAAGTCAGACCTTGCGGATGAACTCGGCGAAGCCCAACTCCTCGGCGATGGCCGTCGCCACCCTCCCGCGGCGCTCCGCGCGCGCCGCGCACTGCTCCGGCTGCTTCCGCAAGCCCCCCAGCGGCCCAGCGAGGAAGAAGTCGACGCGCGGCGCCCGCGTGAGCAGAAGGTCCTCGCGGCGCGTGACGCGCGAGGGCAGCGCGTGGAGTCCCAGCCACCAGTCGTCGCCCTCATTCCTGTCGCCCCCGACCTCGCGGCGGCCGCAATCCAGGATCGCGCCCGGGCGACGTCGGCCGAGCGGGCAGCGCGCTGGGCAGCCCACCGCCCAGGGCGAAATTCCAAATTGCCGATGGGGGCGAGGAGTGTAGACTGCTCGCGCCTAAGCGGCGCGGCCGCAGACTGCCCATGAGCGCGCACGGCGCGCCCCTGGCACGCCGCCGCGGCGATGGCCCCGCCGCGCGAGAAAGCGGGGCTGGCGCGGGTGACCTTGGAGTGCGGAAGGTGAAGGGCTCCGGCGTGCGAGGCTCGTTGAACACCAGCGGGCACGTGAGTTCTTCCGCGAGGCTGTCGTCGTGACGCTTGAGGTCGCCCACAGAGGGCGCGCCCGCGTACTTCTCCATGCGCGCCCAGAACCCCAGCGGCAAGTGCTTGAGATAGATCATATTATCCCCGTCTCTCTCGGTTTGCTCGACCGTTGCCCTGTCCCGCGGGTCCAAAACGACGTGCGCGATCTGCCCCTCGGCATCCTTGACGAGGCCGCTCTTGCGGTCGAGCGCCTCCAAGAGCTGGGGCCGCATGCCCACGTGCACGGGGAGGAGTCCGTGCATGCCGCCGGTGTTCTTCGGGTTGGCGAAGTTCATTATCTTGGCGGCGCCCTTCACGCCCATCGTCGGGGCAGACCGATCGGCTGCCTGCAAAAAAAAGGGACTTCTCCAGGACGTCCGCGTCCCGCTGGGCGCGCGTGTTCATCTACTGCGCCACGGTGTCCCAATAGGACCCGATCATGTGGCCATCCTGGAACCTGTCCTCCCGGAGCCGACGATCGTCGGGCTTCAACTGCAGGGCGTTCCACATAGCCCGGATGGCCGGAGGCACCTGTTTCCCCGGCTTGCGCAGGAGCGTCATGAGGTCCCGGAGCTTCGGGTCCTGGAGGCGGCTGGACGCCTGGAGCTCGCAGCACCGCGGCATGTTGCAGAAGAGTTTCGAACTGTGTGATGGGAAAGCCAAAATGGCGGTCTCCGAATGCGGCCTGTGCCATTGGGGCCTTCGGTGGAGCTCCCTGTGGGGCCACGAGCCGTGTGAGGGGTGTGCCACAATGGGTGGCGGTCCACGCATGCGGCCTGTGCCACTGGGGCTTTCGGTGGAGCGCCCGGTGGGGCCACGAGACGTGCGATGGGTGTGCCAAAATGGGTGGCGGTCCCTGCATGCGGCCTGTGCCACAAGGGCCTTCTGTGGAGCTCCCTGCGGGGCCACGAAAATGTGTGGGGTGTGTGCCAAAATGGGTGGCGGTCCCCGCACGCGGCCTGTGCCACTGGGGCCTTCGGTGGAGCTCCCTGTGGGGCCGCGAACCGTGTGAGAGGTGCGCCAAAATGGGTGGCGGTCCCCGCATGCGGCCGTGCCAAAACAACCCAGGTTCCCCCCGACACCAGTCCTGGCACATCACCAGTACCTCGCGGAGGAGGAGGAGGAGGAGGGGGGGGAGGAGGAGGAGGAGGGGGAGGAGGAGGAGGAGGAGGAGGAGGAGGAGGAGGAGGAGGAGGAGGAGGAGGAGGAGGAGGAGGAGGAAGGGGAGGAGGAGTGAGGAGGTGACGCGTGGCGCTGTCTCTTCAAAACGAGGACCCGACACCACAGGATGGTTGGGCATTTCGGCGGCCGCCCGAAACCCGCCGCGGCAAACCGCTTGCCGCGCCGCCGAACACAGCCCGGCCAACTCCCGCACAACCGGCCGCCCGCAGGAGGCGCTGTGCAAGCAGGCCGCCGTGCTGGCCGCGGCTCCGAGCCCGCAGCGGTGTTCGAAGCCGAACGGAAGGCGCCCGAGCCTCGCGAAGCGGCCCCAGGCGCCGAGTGCGCGGGATGCCCCGTCACACCTCGCCAACAAGAATCCAAAAAACCGCCCTCCATCAGGCTCGGAAGCTTCCTCAACCATCCACCCCTGGATGCCCCGTGAAATCAACCTGGGTGATACATGAGCCGTCTCCTCACCAACGCATTCCAAAGATGGTCCCTCCCTGTGGCGCGGTGACCCCACCGAGCAGCACTGGATGTCCCGAATCATGACGCTGGATGGGACTTGCCCATCACCTCGCCACCATGTTCCAAAGACGGCCGCTTCCTTAGGCTCGGTGACTCCTTAGGCCAACACAAGATGTCCCGCGAGATGACGTTGGATGAGACACGCACCGCACCGCACCAGCAAATTCCCAATATGACCCCTTCCTGGGGCTCAGGATGCCGCGCGGATCGACGCTGCATGACACATGCCCCGTTACCTCACAAACAGGTTCCAAAGCCAGAGCCGGCCAGTCACCCTTCAGGCACGCGTCGACCTGGATCTCAGCACCAACCCAGGCCGGGTGGAGGGCCGCGCAGGCCAGCTGGCTCACGGGAGGCGAAAGGGGAGGGAGAGGGGAGGAGAGGGGTGGGGGGTCAGCATCACGCGGATCCCCAAACTCTGGTCGGCCAGAGGTGATCTAGAGCCTTCATAGGTGGGATCCGAGCAGATGGGGTCGAAGGATCGCGCCCCATCGCCGACGCATCGGTAATGCATCAGCGATGCATCGGTGGCGTCGGCGGTGCATCGGCGACGCCAGCGCGGAAAATCGGGCTACACATCAAGCCGCATCTTCGATGCATCAACGATACAGCGCGACCCTCCGACTCCATCTATTCGGACTCCATCTGGGAGGCCTAGGCCTAGAGGATCAGAGGGACTGAGGGATTGGCTAGCCCCCCGTTAGCGCTGACCTCTCATGCATGCGCCCCGACTTGACTCGGTGACCCCCCCGGTGGTCGGCCCCAACCCCCGCTGCCCATCGGCTCAGGAAGAAAACGCCCTGGCCTCGCAGTTGGCCGCCTGGCCCAACGACGGCTCGTTCACGAAGCCGAAGGGCTCGTTGTGCCTGCGGACCTGGAGTGGCGGCGATGGGAGAACTCCGACGCCGTACCCCGAGAAACCAGCGTTACAACTTTTGCACAAAGCGCGTTTGCGCCCGTCGGGTCCAGGGACCCTCGCAGATCGATCCAGCTAAAGAAATAACGCAAAAAGATGGGGTCCGGAGCTGTGGCCGTGATTTCTCATGATGTTGTAACTTTCATTGGTACGTCGGAGCTCAGGGTACAACCCTCTGCAAAATCTGACGCTTGTTTCTTCTCGCGACGTGGATGTGTCCCTGAACCCCACTTTCAATTTTCGGCGACGCGAGCAGCGCGGCCCATGCTGCCCGAAAAAATAGAGTCGGGGACAATGCCATTGGAGGACCGGGACGCCGCCACGCCGCGGAACAAAACTTGCGCTTGATTTCGCGGAGGGTTGCAGGATTCAGGTCCTCGAACAATTGTTGTATCTTTCCAGGGTCCCCTCGGCGAGGTCACCAGGCTTCCTCGTGGTCACGGCTGGAGCCCAGTCGAAATCCTGGCCAAAAGGCTCCCTTGGATTGTCCGGTGGTCGACTCTGAAAGTAGGCATCGGAACATAAGCTTGCACAACCCGTGCGCAACTCCGTGCAAAACCTCGCACCATCCCCCTTGCAAAACCTGTGCAGGCTTTAGCCTTCCTTCCGAAACAGACCCCGAGTTTGTCGTGGGCGACAACCTTCGTGGCTGGGCGTGGGCTGTGGAGGGCTGGCGGGACGGTCATCGTCTGAAAACTGCCAACTCTCGAACCGATGGGAGAGGGGCGGCACCATGCCAAGCTTCGGGGCCCCGAAACCGTGTTGTGACGGACTCCGTGGTGACCTTCGATTCTCAACGACCTCACCGCACAGTCCGTCACCGCACGGTCCTTGAGACCTCGGAGGCCCTGGCCGGCTGATGCCTTCTCGGACACCCCCGAATCCCCCAAACCGGGCGGTGTCCGTGTCCGCGAACCCCCACTTTCTGGCCACGCGGTGTTGCCACCCCACCGTGTGGGGTCTCCCGACGAGCCCAGAAAAAACAGGCGGCCCGAGGCCCGCCTCTGGAGGCCGGCACACGCAACAAAGCACGCCATGACTGAACAAGTCAGCCTGCCCGAGGCCCGAGCCCCCCCCCCCCGAGCCCCATCTCGTTGCCTTTCCAGCTCGAGCCACACCCTCTGCGCGAGGCGGAGGCACAGGAGGCCATCAGCCAGGCGCGGCCTGCTCCAGCGATAGCGTTGTCTTCCCTCTGCAAGCGTCGATGATCGCGCTGACCGTGGTCCGCCTGCACACACAACACGAGCATAAAACCGCATACTAACAACAAATGGTGGGAACCGCGTGGCGGTGACCCACTCGTAGGCCGTTCAACCCAACAACAAACGATATCACTTGCTCGCGGAACGTGCATACGATAATCACCGTGTTAATCGCTCGGTCCACCCTGACGTTGTTCCATATCCTACGCGGCAACACAGATCTCACACTGCATCCTCGTATGCATTCTCTCTCCATGCGTGCGTAAATATATACACACATGCATGCATACATACATACACCTGCATATAGCATACATACTACAAACATGCAGTGTCTTGTTTTGTTTGATCTCTCTCTCTCTCTCTCCCCCCTGTGGGTGTAGAAATGGACCTTGCATGCACAGGCACACACAAGCAGAGCTACAACATGTAAGCAAGAGCAGCTGCGGGGCATGGCGCGAGAGGCCAGACGACCCCATGACGGCTTTTGGACAGTGACTTCGGGATCTGCGCGAGAGCTCGACTCCCTCGAAGAAGTGCGAACGCCGACACCACTTATAGGCTCTCGGCCAGTCTTACTCTGCCTCACTCCTCCTCCTCACTCCCCCTCCTCGCTGCTGCCCTTCCTCCTCCTCCTGCTCTTCATCGTGGTTGTCGCTCGTCGCGTCCTCACTCCTCCTCCTTGCTCCGCCTCCACGCTGATGCCCATCCTCTTCCTCCTCCTCCTCGTGCTTCTCGATCACCTCGTCCTCGCTCCTGCTCCTCGCGCCTCCTCCTCGCTAGATCCCGTCTCCCCCTACTCCACTCGCTCCGCTCCTCTACTTCGGCGTTTCTCCTGTGTGAAAATTAATATTAGTTCCGTGGGACCTTCCTGCATCGTCTTGGAAACCGCCTGTCTTGGTGAATGTGGTTCCTATTTCCGTGGGGAGCTTCATGGGTCATCCTGGAGGCCTCCCGGAGCCCTACTTGGAATATATTGGAGCCCTCTCGGAGCCCTCCTCTTGGATCCGGAAAAGCAAGCTTGGAAAACAACTCACCCGGAACTGATGCTTTGCTGTTGCGAATGTCTCACGTGAAACGGCCACTGGGTGGCGATCTGGGACGTGACGTCAATGTAGTGGTTGACCGTGTCGTTGCGATCTGCGTGAGGGGCGCGTGCGATTCTCACAATGCTGAACATGTCCCACGCAGAACCTTTCCGAACGCCCGATGTCAATCGGTCTCGAGCTCTACTGCCTCGGAGAGGTGCTTTTGATCGTATGACAGTGTATATGTTTGATATATATAACGCATCTCCTCGCCTCATTCTCGTTGTCACACTCTGTTTGGAGTGTGTATACCGAAACATACATGTATACATATATATATACACATATAAATATATCCCCGTCAATCACCCTGTTGACTTCCCACACACGGATTGACTCACGCAAGCCCTGGCGTCTGCCGGAAGACGAAGACGAACTCACGGATCATGAAGGCAGGCCACAACTCCAGTCCCAATCCTGACAGACCGCAAGGCGACAGAGTCAGCAGACGCCTGCCGTCGATCGTGTCGTCATTGTGGAACCTCATGCCGTACCTCCCGGGGTACGGCCAGAACCAGCGGAGCCATGAGTCAGCGCGCTTGCAAGATCAGTAAGCGTCGAATCTGCAAATCCGATCGAATCGCATTGTGCGGCGTCGAATCGGGCAACATCGGCACGGTGTCGAAGTCGAATCGGAATCGCCGCGCCAGCATGCATAACGGCGCCATGGAAAAATCGCGCCGCATCGGATCGCCGGAGCATTGGAATCAAATCGGATGGGGCTGGCCGAAACCAATGTCGAATTGGATCGAGCGGACCGAAACGTACCATGTACTGTTTTTGTGGGAGGGTGTTTCCACACATCACTTGGCTTCGCCAGCGGCTACCGCATTTTCTCGCGACGCCCATCCTCTTCTCGCCACCGTCATTTAAGAACAGCGTTGTCACTGAACCGTTCCCAAACCCAGAAGTACTAGTAGCCTGAAGCGCGCCGCGCAATTCCCAAATGCTGGAGCCCCCCTTCGCGCAGACGGGAAGCACACCCGCCCCGAATCAACTATAATTCGGCACACGCATGGTGCCGCGACTAAGAATTTCAGCATGTGCGCGGAATACGGGCAGAACCGTTCACCTGCGACCAACCTCAAACTTCTCACAATTGCATTGCGTTTTGCTACAGTGGGGGCGGACATATCAACCACAAAACATGTCCAAGATCGCGCTGTTGATTCGAAACACCCCTAATCCACGATTCAACGAAACCGAAATCTCGATTTCGGTGTTTCTTTGTTTGTAGATGGAATCACCGAAATCGCGATTTGGGTGATTCTCTCCCTGGACAGAGAGAAACACCCAAATCGCGATTTCGGTGTGTCTGTACCTGGGAAACAAAAACACCGAAATCGCGATTTCAGTGAACCGCCAAAAGGCTTCTGGCTTCTCCGACGCCGGCGGAAGATACCTTTAGGGCCTCTCTGGCACGACTTGGAGCCTCTTGGGCAGTCTTTGGGCCCGCTTCGGGCCGTCTTGGGGGCCTCTTGGGCCGTCCTGGGGCAGTCTTGGAGGCTTCTTGGGCGCCCTTGGGGCGATCTTGAGGGCTTCTTGGGCCGTCTTGAGCCGTCGGAAAGCCGAAAAGGAGCAAACCCCCAAATCCTTCAAAAACCTAAGGAAAAACAATGAATTTGGCATCTGTGGGCCTTCCTGGAGGTGCTCTTGGAGGCTCTCTTGGGCTGTCTTGGAGGCCTCTTGGGGGCGTCTTGGGCGGTCTTGGGCCATCTTGAGGCCATATTTGGCAGTTTTGTGTGCATCTTGGGCCGTCTTGGAGACACCTCGGGGCCATATTGGGCCCTCTTGGGGCTATCTTGGCCGTCTTGGAAGCCATCTTGGGCGTCTTAGAGGCCTCTTGGGCAGTCTTTGGGCCCGCTTCGGGCCGTCTTGGGGGCCTCTTGGGCCGTCCTGGGGCAGTCTTGGAGGCTTCTTGGGCGCCCTTGGGGCGATATTGATGGAGCCGTCTTGTTCAAACACCATATAAAAACAATGAATTTGACCTCTTGGACCGGCCTCTTGGGGGCGTGTCGGGCGGTCTTGAGCCATCTTGAGGCCATCTTGGGCAGTCTTGTGTGCATCTTGGGCCGTTTTGGAGAGATCTGGGAGCCATCTTGGGCTCTGTTGGGGCAATCTTGGCCGTCTTGGAGGCCATCTTGGGCGTCTTGGAGGCCTCTTGGGCCGTCTTTGGGCGCTCTTGGGACCGTCTTGGGGACCTATTGGGCCGTTGGGGCCAGGAAGCCTCTTGGGCGATCTTGATCCTCTTGGCAGTCCCGTCGGAAGGCCGAAGAAGCGCAAAAGCCGAAATCCTTCAAAAACCAAATGAAAATCAATGATTTTGGACATCTTCGGGCCTTCCTGGAGAGCCTCATGGAGGCGTCTTGGGCCGTCTCGGAGGCCTCTTGGGAGCGTTGGAGGCCTCCTGGGCCGTCTTGGAGGCATCTTGGAACCATCTTGGCCGTCTTGGAGCCATCTTGGCCGTCTTGGAGGCGAACTTGGAGGCCATCTGGGGCCATTTTGCCAACGTGGAGGCTATCTTGAGCCGTCTTGGAGGATTGTGTCCGGACGTTGAGGTCCTCTTGGGGGCCTTTTGGGCGCTTCTTTGGGCCTCTTGGGGGCCTTTTGGAGCTTCCTGGGGCCGACTTGAGGCGGAGGGCTCGGATTTTCGGTTCGCAGTCCCCCTCTTGGATCCCTCTTGGGGCTGTCTTGGTGCCCTCTTGGGCCGTCCTGGGCGCCCCTTGTGCCGTCTTGGAGTCCTCTGGGGCCGTATTGGGGCCCTCTTGGAGGCCTCTTGGGCCGTTTTGGAGCGGTCTTGGGAGAGCCTCTTGAGCCGTCGTGGAACGTCGGAAAGCCGAAAAGGCGAGAAGGCTAACACCCTTCAAATAACTACGTAAATTTGACGATGTTGGCCTCTTGGGGTTCTATCGGGAGGCCTCTTGGTGGTTTCTTGGGGCGTATTGGAGGCCTCATGGGCCGTCTTGTCTTGGGGAGATGTTTGGGCGTCTCGGGGCCCTCTTGGACCGTCTTCAGGGCCTCTTGAGGCCTTCTTGGCCCGTTTTGGGGCCCTCTTGGGCCCGAAAAAGTCACGCCACAATCTGTTGTCCTTCTCATCATCGTCCTTCTCATCCCCTTCTCCTCCTCCTGCTCCTCCTCCTTCTTCTCCTCCCCTTCCTCCTCCTCCTCCATATCCTCCTCCTCCTCCTCCTCCTCCTCCCCGTCCTCCCCCTCCTCCCCCTCCTCCTCCTCCTCCTTTCGATACCTTTCGATGTCGGGTCTATGTCGCGGTCGGCGGCGTACCCGTTACCCTCCTTCTCCTTCTCCTCCTCCTCCTCTTCCTCCTCTTTCTCTTCCTCCTCCTCCTCCTCCTCCTCCCTCCTCCCTCCTCCCTCCTCCCTCCTCCCTCCTCACCTGCCCCCCTACGGTGGTGCATGTATCGGGGGTGGACAGGAGCCCGCCGCGGCCGTCATTTTCCATGCTTCCGCCCGCCATTTTGGGCCCGAGGTCGTTTCCACTAAACCACGTTTTACTAAAGTGGGTTCTGTCCATCCCCGAATATGGGGTGAAGCCGCCAGGGGGGAGGGTCGCATATCGGCGGCGCGCCGAGGGGAAAAATCGGAGAGTTTCGGGTTCGTGGTTCGAGGACTTCGGGCGCTTGCGTCGGTTATCGGCGGCTTCCCGTGCTCGGACGCTTCCAGCAGCCGCGCCTCGCCTAGAGGCGTCCAGAGATGGCCGGATCGTTCCGAACGGCCACGGGGGAGCCGAGGTGGGTCTCGAGAGCCGAGGGGGCAGCCAGGAGAGGATGGGCTTTCTCAGAATGCGGGCGCGCTTCCCTTCTGAGAAGCCCTCTGTGCCTTTCTTCTCAGACGCCCAGAGGGCCGTCGGAGCCTTCTGCGAAGGCCCGCCCTCGAGTGCCGCCGAGTTTCGGTTGCACGTGCGAGTGACCCCTCGCCAGAGTGACCTCTGTCGCGGGCCCACGAAGGCAGCGGCTTGCGCGCTCGTGTTCAGCGTTTAGCCCCCCTCCCAAACGCTTCGCACCGCAGGTCGCTCGTACCTAGGGCCACTACTGCGTGCAGCCGAACGTTCCCTAGATCTCCGTCGTCTTGGAAGCATCAGAACGGGCATGGGTATGCCTTTTCGAGTTCAGGAGCGCGAGAAAGCAACTCGGAGTGGAAAGCCAGTCGGGCCGATGGCCTGCGCATCAAAAATGCACGCATACATTGGAGCTATGGTCTCCTGTGCCTCCTCCACTCACTTCGTCATCCGAGGAGGACGAGGAGTTACAGTCAACCACGATAGTAAGGATGGGGCAACTTTCCAAGGCTACCCTTGCATCCTTGCCCCTTCGATATTTGGCATCCTTCGGCATTCTGCGCTCCGCACGGGAAACGTCAACATGGCGTTCAAAGGCCCTTGCATCCTTACCGCGCATCTTTACTATCCTGGTCGAGTGTATCGAGGATCTGTGTCAGCGTGGGCTCTCTGTGGGAACAGGGAGAGTCCAGGGACCTGCAGAGGCCTCTGGAGACGCCCGGAGGCTTCCAGACTGGGGGTGCCCTCCTCCAGAGTGGTGAGCAATCACGGCGGCCGGCCTTTTCAGGTCTGGGCTCTGTCGGGAGCCTTGAGACGGGGGTCAATGCAAACGGGGGTCAGCCAGAGCGCCAGATCTTGCATGATCCTGCAGGGCCAGCTTCCCATTGACACGGGCTTGGGTGCAGGACCCTGCAGGATCTTGAAGGATCTTTCGCATTGACCCGGGTTTGGGTGCAGGGTCTTGCAGGATCTTGCAGGATTTTGCAAGGCCTGGCTGACCCGGGTCTGGATTGACCCGGGTCAGAAGATCCCCGGTTTTGGGCGCCCTCCCCAGGAACGACCCACGTCGTGGCGAGTGGTGGGTTCGACGGAGCATCAAGTAAAGCACCAGCGACACGCTCTCTTTCTTCCGGTGCGTGATACGCAATCCTCTTTGGTGCAACAATCTTGTGCCCTTTCAGTGATATGCTGACGGGGCCGTCCGATTAGCGTGGCATTGATACCAATTTGGCTCTCCGAGGCTGGTCTTCAGCTCCATTGTTCAGCGGATTGCGAAACGAGATATGTATTCACTTCTCTTCTTGGGCCTTTCTGTGCAGTTGTTGGGGCCATCGGGGCCATCTTGGGATGTCCTGGGAGCCTGTTGGGCCATCCTGGTGCTCTCTTGGGCCGCCATGGGCCTCTGCTGCAGCCTTCTTGGGCTACACCTTGGGGCCCTCCTGAGCCGTTCCGGGTGGCTGTCGGGGTCGTCCTGGGATGCCGTGGAATTGTCTGGAGCCCTCTTCGTCTCACATCTCGGGCGGGGGCCTGAACTGAGCTGCCATCCCTTGTGGATTCAGGGCCAGTACAGTCTCGCGACGGAGTGCAGCTCGAAGATATTCGCGCTTCGCGGTCAGTGCCGACGACGGCTTCCAGTGCGAAGATATACGCGCTAAACAACTCCGACCAACTCAAAAAGACACGCGAAACGAGCCATAGCACCCCTTCCATAGCCGATCGGTATCGAACCGCATTCTCAAGCAATTACGACATTTTCCATACGAATCGGGTTCGTATCACGAGCCACTGATGCCAATGATTGTTCTTATCTTTCTTTGCGTGCATGCAGCTCGATCTGTCTTGCTCTTCAGGCGCGACAGAGTGGCAGGCGCGCGCACGCAGTACCAGGTGGTTTCAGAGTACAGTCCCGAACATGCCGATGAAGGGTGGCAGCAAACTGGGCCCATGGAAATCGTTCCATTCGAGATGCCGACGGCTGTGGCCTTGTGCGAGCCAGCGAGTCCTCCCAAGCCCCCCCGCGGAGGTGGAAAGCGGCATGGATGGGTTGAGAAGGAGCAAATCGATATGGAAGGCGAGGGGCTACGATTAGCCGCAGCCAAATACAGAGACAGCAAAGGCCTCCGCACCAAGCCGCATAGAACAAGCTCAGATGATAGCCTCCGGCGGTACGCCAGCCCCCGTGCGTTCAAGGAGCCTGGCGCGGCAGCCGCGCGAGTGAGTAGTTCAGTCCCGCCTAGATCGCCACTAACGTACTAGTATCTTACCTTGCTACTGCTGCTCCCTGCGAGCCCTTTTTCCTCGCCTTAGGACCCGTAGCGCACGTATGGCTTGAACGGATAGACCTGTGGTAAAATGAGCTTCCCCCCCAGCTCTGCCAGAGCTAGCGAGACCCATTCCAGCCCAGCTAGTGAGACCCATTCCGGGCCAGCGGATTCCAGAAAAGACTCTCCCTCATCGCGAAGTGCGACAATTGCGTAGGATGTACCAAGGAGTGGTGTTATCGAGTGTGCCCAGAGTCGGGGCGCATGCTCGTGGAACAGTGTGGGGAGTGCAACGACGTGCCAAATGAGAAGCGCGCCCAGCTTGAAAACGCACGCAGTTTTGCAAAGCAGCAGAGTCCGGCAAAAGCGTTGGTGCAGATGCGGGTTCCTACCACTTTTGTGCCCGAGACACAGCGGCCGCCCCATCGACAGATTGAGAGACAGAGGCCAAACAAGAGACTGCGTGATGAGATCGTTTACTCGGACAAATGCATCGGCCAAGTTGACGAATTCCTACGACAGCCGCCCGACGGCGTTCGCATCATCCACCAGGAGAACACGCCCAGCAAGATTCGGATTCTCTTCGCTTCCCAGGGGCGCTCAGAGACAATTGTGGCCAACTTGCGCCTCCCTACTCTCTTGATGGATTTCACTTTCCGCACAAATGAGAGGGGCCTGGTTCTCGGCGTGGTGGGGCCCGCGGGACTGCATCTCGCATCGCCGTCTTCTTTGCCTCACATGCGATTCGTCCCGTACCTATTTCTTCTCGCAGATGCAGAGGACGAGGAAGCCCAGCGGCTGTGCGTGAAGGAGTACATGGCGTTCGCAGACAAGAACGGCTTCCAGGTCACGGACGGTTTCTTTGATTGCGCCTGCTTCAAAGGCGCTGCCGCGGAACTCGCCGATCGCCAGGACATTTTTCTTCACCGCTGCCTCTTCCACACAAGGCGGGCGTGCCCGAACAGCCCCGGTCAGACCCCCGACCCGCCATCCCGCGCAGTCCCTGGTCCGGCCTTCGCCCCCCGTCGGGGGCGGGGGGGGGGCGAGGCGAGGCACGCTGGCGGTAGGGCGACGAGATCTACACATATCC
>CAUYUJ010017416.1:252500-447500 GCA_963575745.1 Prorocentrum cordatum
TGTATATGTATCGGTATATCTACCTGTGTCTCGATCTATATTTTTGTATATATCTATTTCTCTCTCTATATATATAGCAAAGTATACGTAAAGCGATCTAGCTACATATATCTATATATATACACACACCTCAGTAACGACCTATCCATCTAGATATACATACCCAGAAGCCAATCTATGTATGTATTGATATATGGGTGTATCGTTGTCGATTGTTACACCTTTTGTTTTGTCGATCTATTCATTTGTCTACTTATATCCGCATCTACCTGATGGTGCTGATGATGATGGTGAGTGGACGTGGTGGTGGTGGCGGTGATGGTGGTGGTGATGGCGGGATGGTGTCACGGTGATGGCCGTATGGCACTATGTTTGTTTCCAGACATGTTGGTGCACCATAGCGCGATGCCAATGTTACTCGGTTGCGTGCCCACTTCTATACCGACAGCCCGCGCCCGCTTTGATGGCTCATGCTCTAACGGCTGCAATGCCACGCGCGCTCGAAGAACTAGCAGAGCTTGGCGCCACTCAGTCGCGCGGCGACAAGTACACATAGTGGACATCGTCGTTTCCAATATATATTTATATATATAGAACGATAACGTCGCCCGCGTTGCGAAACAGCGACGCAACGCCATGCGTGGACGGCGCCCACGGCGAGACTGCCGAAGCCGGCGTGTACGGAATGCAGCAAACGCAGATTCGCAAGTCAACTGCGACGGCCATGACAACAAACTCGTCAGCGTATTCTGGGAAAAAACTCTGCACCAACTTCCCATGCATTTCGTCGTCGCGCGCGGGACCGCGCGCATCGAGGGGAGTTAACGCACGGTCAAGTTTGGCTATGAGATCAGACCACGTCATGGCTGCAACTTCGCCACCGCAAAAGTACGTCCGTAGCGCCTCGGCGCGCGCGCGCCCAAGTCGGCGCGCCGCGGGAACCGGGCGTTCGCGAATGCTGGCGCGCCCGTGGCGCGCACCCTCGCCGAGGACATGCTCACAGGGTGTTCACCCGGCAGAACCTGGGCCAAAACCCTTTCGCTGCTCTCCGCCAAGCCAGCCGCCGAGCAGAAGAGCCATAAGCACGCGGCAGAGGTTCGACCTGCGCACTGGCCGAAATCGCAATCCTCCACGCTGAGCTGGCAATGTTCCTGGGAGCGCTGCGCGTACTGCTCGAGCACGGACAAGTATGCCCACTTCTGGCAGCCGATGAACTTGACTCTCTGTCGGTGCTGGACAAACCTCCCTTTAGTAGACCCCCCCTTAGTGAAAACGGCCTGGGACCGAAACCGATGGACCTGGACCAGCAAAAATGGCGGCCGCGACGCCGTCTCGCGAACCGAAAACGGCCAATTCGCTAATCGCCGTGTCAGGGTAGGAGGTCTGTCCACCCCCGAGTCTGACGCAAGTGTCGTCGAAAGCGGGCCCTGTTGTCCTGCTTGGCGCGCTTGTCGTCGATTCCATTCCGTAGATGCAGGAGCGCCTGGCCGAGCGAGAGCGACCTGCTCTCCAGCGCGCGGGCGATGTGTCAGCTTGGAAGCTCATGTCCGATGCAGAGTCTTCGCTCCGAATGTCTTTGCGCTGCGTCGCGACAGCCTCGCCGGACCGAAAGGGGGCCTGCGCCGAAGAGCACTGTCGGGTCGGGCGAAAGGGGGGGATAGCAAAGGGGGGGTTTGAGAATCAGCTCACGGAGCTGATTTTCCCGGCGCCTCCCGGCGCCGGGAGGCGGCCATGTATCGAGGAATGGGCCCTTCGGTGAAGCCGAAACCAGCTGCATGCAGCAAATTTCGTAACCCCCCCTTTCCCAATCCCCCCCTTTCGCCCGACCCGACACTGGGGGCCAGGGGTCATTGAGGGCGCCGATGACTGGCAGAGCCTGGTCACCGACCCGTCGCCTGCCTCACTCGCGCCCTCCTTGCATTGCAACTGCACTGACGATGCGTCGGCGATGCATCGGCGATGCAGCGGTAACGCCGGCGTGGAGAAAATTCTGCTCCGCATCGAGCCGTATCGCCGATGCACTGGCGATGCGGCACGATCCTCTGGCCCCATCTACTCCGACCCCATCTAAGACGCCTTCCCAAGATGTCCCAACGGGGGCTCTGACAAGTCCTCGCCTTCGCAGGCTGGCCCTGCGTGCGGGGAGCCGGCAAGGAAAACGCCGCTCGCTGTGTAAATCTCTCGGGGTGGCCTGCATCTTTGCCGCACACACGGGTGCCCCCGCAGTCCGAGCGATGCAAGTTGAAGGCGGACGTCAAATCCATTTGGCGGCGCGCCTGCTTCGGCGGCGCTGCTAGGGCGGCGCTTTCCCCATTCGCAAGGCGTTGGCCTCCTCGACTGTCGGATCATTATTATGCTGCTCTGGCGGGGCTCTCGGCTGGCGAGACAGACCCAGATCCCCTGGTGCTCACGACCATCTTTCGGCAAACCTCGCCAACATGGGACGATATTGTTTTATATTGTTGTTTCATTCCCCCGTGGGGGGGTAAGGGTACCGTGGGCGGGCAAACCGGAGGTGGGCCGGGCGCTGGTTGACGACAACGACAACGACGACGACCAGGACGACGAGGACGAGGACGACGACGGCCGCCTCTGAATGTCTCCCGAAGTCTCCAGATGCCTCAGGAGATCTCCCGAGGCCTCGGGGACGACCACGACGCCGGCGCCAGCGCCGGCGCCAACGCCGACGACAATGTCGGCGCCGACGCCGAAGTCGACGCCGCCGCAGCCACCGAAGCCGACGCAGACGCCGACGCCAACAACGACGACGACGACGACGACGACGACGACGACGACGACGACGACGACGACGACGGTAACGGCGACGAGAACGAGGACGACGACGCCGACGACGACGAGGACGACAACGATGACGGTGACGGCCGCATCTGAAGGTCCCCAAGAGGGTTCCGGAGACCTCAGGAGATCTTCGGAAGCCTCTGGACCCAAACCTCTGCTGGTCATGAATTTTACATGCGATGGGGTTCCGCATGAAAAAAAGATTACATGGACAAAACATCATTACATCAGAAAAAAAACGTTACATGAATCATCTCACGAAATCGCTATAGTTTAACTCTCGAATGACAGCGAACGCGTGGCGTCCCGTAATGATGTGCAATGCCAAACACCGCGCCATAATATTGTAGGGCGGCGGCAACACGTGTACAGGAGATCGGATCGAGCACGTCAATTTCACCGAACAGCAGCGATGTATACGCTTTCAATCTCTAACGCTTCGGCCTGGCTCGAGATCTCGAGAGGGAGAGATCGATCAGAGAGATATCGCCATCTCCCGAACAATTTGCGTGTGCGCGAGCACTCCTGGCCCGCGAAACGACGCCGACGACGTCGACGACGACGAAGACGATAACAATGCCGACGACGACGACGAGTACGAGGACGACGAGTGCGAGGACGACGAAGACGACCACGACCAAGACCACGACGACGACAACGACGACGCCTCTGAAGGGCTACTGAGGTCTCTGGAGGCCTCAGAGGTCTCTGGAGGCCTCTGGTAGGCCTCCGATGCTCATCAGCACCACACTATGCCTAGGAGCACGTCACCATACCTGTGGGTGGGGCGCCCCCCCCCCTGTACGTTCGTTGCCGTTACGAGGAGGGGGAAGCGGGAAGCGACCCTCCGTAACGCCCCCCCGCACGTCCGTTACCATTTCGAGGGGGGGGGGAAAGGGGAGGCGACCCCCGCGTAACGGCTGTTACGGGCTCGACACTCTCGACCCGTCCCCAGCGCCTGGCTCGCTCTCCAATGCCCAATGCTATCTAGGGAAGGGCGGGGCGGCGCCCACTGCCGCTGGGCGCCCTGAGGCGGATCGCGGCTGGGTGGGCCACAGGCCTGCCCCAAGGAGAGGACTTTGCTGGACTGTGGTGGGCTGTGTTGGAGGAGCGCACCAACGCTACATGAACACAGTGGGGCCCGAAGCCAGGGCGGCCTCAGGCGACTGGCCTGGGGCGCCCTCTCCAAACTAGGGGAAAAGCACCGGAAGCCCCACAAGGAGGACGGGGAGGCGGAAGGAGGGCGAGGACAGGGAGGACAGGGACGAAGATGCTGTCTCCTGTCTCACGTCGGCGCCTGCACCGCATGCGGCAAGGCAGAGAATCGGCAAGTACCCCCTGTTACAAGCGGAGGCCGCCCAATTCACGGGCAAGAGGCGCGTGGGGGCGGGGTGCGGGTGCGGGCGCGGCACTTCCGTATGGCTTTCGAGTTCGTGTAGCCACTGATGGCGCGGGGCCTGTCTCCGTCGTGCCTCGCGGGAGGGGCGCCGCGTGGCGGGTCTCCTCTTGCGTCCCGCCTCCTCCTCCTGCGAAGCGGGGACTCGTCCATACCAACTGCCCACCGCCTTGAGAACCGATATCCTGGGGCCCCAAGGGTGGCAAAGGGGTATGGTTACATTTTCGTTCTGAGACGGTCTGGGCGCCCTCGCGGAAAGGTGGCGCGAGCGAATGCACACCTGCAGGCGGACGAGCAAGCGGCACGACGAACCTAGTAGCGATATGAGCACGGACAAGGGAATGCGGCGGGGGGGGGATAACAGACCGGCCGAACAATGGGAGACAGAGAACCAGACGGTAGGGGATCGCGCTGGTGGGCGTTCGCAGGAAGGCGAAAAGAGCAGGTGAGAGAACGGACGCCAGGACAGAGACCAGGAAGATAGAACATAGATGCAAAATGAGTGCGGCACGTGGGAAGACAGATGATTGGAACAGGCGAAGCCCACAAAACACGGAAAGAGAGGGAGGGAACCAAGGAAGGTAGGCAACGCGGCAAAAAGGAATGCCGACTCGACGGAAGGACGAGAGAAAACGAGTCCATGCAGGACCAGTCGCGACAGTCACCGCGCTTCAAATCTAGAAGCCACCAACCAGCTGGAATTGGCCGCCCTCGATGGGCCGTGGGACTGCGGCTGGAGGATGTGGAGGGGACAGGAGGCTGAGAACGTGAATCGGCGGTGGGCAAACCTCCCTTTAGTAAACCTCCCCGTAGTGAAAACGGCCTGGGACCGAAACCGACGGACCTGGACACGCAAAAATGACGGCCGCGACGCCCTCTCGCGAACCGAAAACGGCCAATTCACTAATCGACGTGTCAGGGTAGGAGGTCTACACCCTGCGAAATGCTTAAGAAATCATGGGTCAAGAAATTCATAGTCTCAGAACTTGAATAAAAACCCAAAATTTCTATTCAAATCTTAGGATTTACATGGAAACGTTAAGAATAATCGAGACTCTGGACGAAAACTTAGGTTTTCTTGAGCATCGCCTAAGGTGTATCCACCTCCGAGTGAAGAGGCACTCTGTTCCTCCTCCGGCGGCGTGGACCCGGTCACCCGACTCCGCGCAAATCGCCCCCCGCGGGGCGCGACGCACGCTCACCATCGCGCCCCCGTGCCCTCGCGCCGCGCCCTTGGATCAGGAGGGAAAGAAACACACAGACACAATGAATCGTCGATGCCCCAGAAAGTATGGGAAAATATGGGAGGTGGGCGGGAAGACAAAAGCCCAGAAAATACAGGAAACTATGGGGAATTATTTGATTTGTGTGTATCTATTTGTGTGTCCTGGGGCCCTTTCATTGGAGATGGGCAGCCACTCTGGCCCAGGCCGCCAGGTGCGGAGCGCGATCTTACCTTCGGGCCCTCCGCTGGCGAAGCCGGGCAGCTCACCGCCGCGCCCGACGCACGCGGGCCGCGCCGAGCGAAGCTTCGGGGCGCCACGCGCACGCGAAGCGGCACGCCCTCGCCACGACGCCCGGCGCCCGGCGGGCTGCCTGGCCCGCACCTGCACGGGGGTGAGGCGGTCGCATGCTGCGCCCGCCATCCACGGCAGCCGTCAGACGAGATGTTGGCACGCCAGCAGCTCCCCTGGGTTACTGCCGCAGTGCTGCAGCCGCACCCGTCCGATCCCGCCCAAAACCGAGCCCGCGCTTCAGCGTCCCAGTGCCAGCACGGGTGCATGGCACAGGCACTGTTAAGCAACGTGCGGCGATCCGATGCAGAGTCCGCCAAAGCGCCACGCCCAGCTGGTGCGGTCGCCCTGCGGGCCAGCGGGGAAACGCTCGCCCCCTCCCCATGGGGGCGCGGTACTCGAATCAGTCCTTGGCTGCTTCCGAAAAGCCACCTCGACAGCCTGGGTGACCATGAAGGCACCCGACTAGTTAAAGAAGCGACCGCCTGTGACCATTGCGTCCGAACGTGTCCACACAACGCGGAACTCAAAAACCACGATCTGTCGAACTCTTCCCCAGCAAGGGGGGTGGGGCAGCTCGTCGCCCTGGCAGGTGCGCCGAAGAGGGGCGCCAGGCAGGAACAGGGCGCCAGGACCGGGTGTATATTGCCCGAGCGAGGCATGTGTGCGACGAGGGGAGGGAAGGGCAGGGAAACCTGGAAGTGATAAGAGGGGGCCATGGAATCCGAGGAGAGGTACCATGGCCCCTGCCATGATACCCTCCCTCCCCCCCCCGTCTTTGGCCGCCCCCGGAGCTCTGATCCATTGACTGATAGCCCCCAGCCCCGAGAAGCGGGCACCAGAGGCCGATCTGTGCCTGGTTGCTGGAAACTGCCTCCGAGAGAGCGCGCAGGGCTCCAGAGCCCGAAATGTGGGGAACGGCGCCAAGACTGGTGAGAGGCAACGAGAGTGGGGGACTGGCATACGGGTGGGGAACCTCGACCTGGAATCGCCGATAGGCCCCCGACAGCGAACCCGCACGTTCCTGGGCACAGCCTACCCGCGAGCCATGGGCGATGGGGGATCGATGCATCCACCCCGTCTGCCCGTCCCCCCCCGATCGTGGCAGCCTGAACCGGGAACACCACTCCGCCCGAGGTCCAGAAGAGACGGCGGCGGCGGAGAGAGGGCGGCGGCGAGCACCAGCCGGGCGGGGCTGGGGCGCCTCTGGTAGAACTCGCCGTGGCGGCCGGCCACGGGCACAGACCACAGCCACTCTGGCGGTGCGGCGGCATCGGGGGGGAGAGGGGGGCCGGGAGAGGGCGAGGAGAGGTCGGCCAGGCACAGCCTGCAGGCCTGTGCTGTCCGGTGCGACGCTCTCCCCGAGAACTGTGGGCGTTTGCCTTGACGTCCCTTCTCCGCTAGCGCCCTGCCGGACAGAGGGCGGATTCGACTGCCCAGCGGCATGGCCTCGCAGAGGAAGTGGCGAGGAGAGGAGGGAAGAACAGAACGGGTGGGCCCACGCCAAATCTGACGTCCTGCCCCTCGTTATCATCCCTTGCCGTTGCGCCAGGCACATTTGTATCACCCGACTGCGGTGTCCTGGAGGACCTGGATGCCCCAAATTATCACATCGTGTGATACAGAAGCAGGCTTCTGCATGTTGGAGACGGTGGTCGATCAGAAGCGTGATCATGAAAAGGAGGAGGAGGAGGAGGAGGAGGGCAGACGGAAGAGGAGGCTCAACATGATAACCAAAAGGCGCAGAAGGGACAGGAGGAGGATGGCAACGACAATGAACATATCGGACCCAGAAAGAGGACCCGCTCTAAGGCGGGGGGCGCCATTCTGAACGACCGGAGCGAAGCGCCGCTTCAGAAATTTGGACGACGTAGCACCAGGAACATGAGACCACATAAACATTCATGCACAGTTTGTTTGATAATTACTGTGCCTGTCAGCAACACGACAGACGGCAGTAGCACCCAGACGGCAGTAGCACCCAGATGGTGTAATTGCTTTGCGGAAGGTGGTTGCCAGAGGGATCGAAAAGGAAAGAGAGGGAGGGCAGACGAGGAAAAGGAGAGGGGGGAAGAGGAGGGGGAGAGGAGGAAACGAGGAGACACGGGGAGGACAGAGGAGGAAGAAGTGGGAAAATTAAGGCCTGACATTGCCCCCGAACACCTGACCTAAAGCGGGTCGTGCGTAAGGGCCGCGGTTGCAGGGACGAGGACGAGGGTGAGGAAACAAGAAGGAGCAGAGAGGACGGAGGAAATTCAATGCGATAAGTGTTGAGAGACTCTTGAGTTGCGGCCTAGACGGCTAGCCAGAGGACGAGAAAGGGGAGCGGGGCGGGCGTGGGGGCGGTCACAAGGCGGTCCTTGGGCCGCTCTCGCCGACGCCGCAATCGACGAACAGGAGAGGACGGAGGAGGAAGGAGCGAGACGCATGATGCTGCATGCTGCACTGGCGCCCCGCAGCGGCCGCCTACCCGATTCCCAGCCCAACACTCAGCCTTCCTGCACGCCCCCGCGCCAGACCCGACGCCCAACTCGGACTGCGATACGGCTCTCCCCTGGGAAGGCCCCATCTATAAACCTAAGTGCCGACCCTGGCAACGCCGATCCCGGACCCAGGATCGGTGTATACCCCTTGCTGGCTCTTGTAAGTCGCATTTGGAGGGCCCCTGACTCTTTGCCACGGACGGACGGACGCCACCTCCGCAAGACTGCCCCGTCGAAGGACACGGCGCTCAGTACGGCTGCTGCCCAAATCCGAGCTCAACATCATGCCACGTTTGCTAAGCAAAGAATCCGAACTGATCCCAGGGCGCAACATATTGCCCTAAACCCTGCAAGTGCCGGCAACTGTCGTCAGACCGCAAGTTTTGCGCTGCTGGTTGGGCGGCTTACCTTTCGCTCGTTCGTGCCAGCTGGCGTTCCATGCTGCGGTTCGCGCCGTCCACATTGTGGAGAAATCATAAAAACAAACTTTCGCGTAAATCTCCACAGCCGTCGTCCCAAGTTAACCGCCATTCGTGGATTTCTTCCGGACTGCATGCGTTTCAATCGTATGCGTCGGTCTGGTGACCAATTAATCCAGATGTCCACCCTCTCGTCGGTCCCGGCATTTTTGCCAAGACGCAGTGACGACGAATATGTACTACCAGACGCACTGCCGACGCGTGTCTCGACTCACTGTCTTCCAGACCCCAGGATCATTCGCAACATTCTGCGCTGTTTTGTCTTCAGATGGCGGAACAACTCTGTTGTGAATGTCGACCCCCCTACATCGCCGTCGGGGCCACTCGGCGTCGGATAGGCGGAGGCGGCTTGCAAGAGAGTAGGGTGTGCAAGTAAGTTTTGACGCGTGTGCCACGAATGCTTCCCAGGATTGGCGAATCCGCTGCCTCACATCAGCGTCTGGGTCAGCCGATACCCCAACCACTCTTTCTCTATTGAATCATTGCACTGCTGAATCTGAATGTATCGTCTGGGTGTAGATGAAGGCAAACGGCACTTGTGTATTTGAACGTCAGCATACAATGCTTCGATGTTTGGAACCGTACCATTCGCTAACAGCGCATCGCCCTCGAATTGCGAACTACACAATCTGGCACTCTTGAATGTGGCCAGGCCATATGCCATACAATGTTTGTTCCACGCCATGCTGCTTGAGTCATGATGTCTTCGAGTAACGCGTTGGAACTCAAAGAACTCAGCGGGTCGCCTTGCTTCGTCCCCCGCGTTCTGTCGAACCAGAAACTGTGCGCGTCAGTGCGCACCTGTGCTGTCTGACTCGAGTACAGCTCTTTTCACAATGGAATTTAATCGGCACGCCCTGCTTGAACAATGTTTTCAACGGTCCTTGGTGCGCAACATAACTGGATGTTGTATAGAAGTGCAGCGCAGCATGCCACAGAGGTAATTTGTGATCATCTGCCATACCTTGGGCGCCCGAGTTATCCGGGGTAACTCGGGTCCGGGGTAACTCGGGTTTGGATTCCCGAAAAACGAACCCGAGTTATCCCTGACCCGAGTTACCCCTGATGATTCGGGGCTCTGGACGCCCGAGTTATCCGGGGTAACTCGGGTCCGGGGTAACTCGGGCTTGGATTCCCGAAAAGCGAACCCGAGTTATCCCTGACCCGAGTTACCCCTGATGATTCGGGGCTCTGATGTACCATCATCATCATGAAGAGCTTGTCTTATGTCGAGAACCCAATCCTCCGTCTCATTGGCGGGTACTTACGTGGAGGCCTTTCGTCGCCAAAGCCGTGGAACACCTTAACAAATCATCGCCTCCACGTTACAAAACGATTCTGCAAAACCGCTGGGGATGGTATTCAACAGGGTGGCAATAACGGAAACTATGATGTCCCCACTTTCCAAGAACATCTCGGCAATGATGCCCTTCGGATTTGCACACTTGTTCCGCTGGAACTCCGTGTGCGATGTTGGACTTTCCAGCTCTGCGGTTGTCGGCAAAACTGCAGATACATTGGCCAGATCGGTCCTATGTGTAACTGTCTTTTTGTCGTCGGGCACGCTCGTCGTCAAAGACTTGCGCACACTGTCTTCGCTAGTGATCTTCCGCTTCAACTTCCGCAATAGTTTGATGTGCCTTTGAATGCGCTGCTCAAGACGGCCCGCAGGACAAAGACAATAACGCCCTTCCAGGCCCCCTTTTTTTCCCTTCGGGGAGGGGCTTTCTCCTCCCCCTACCCCCCCACCATGGACCTGGACTGGGCGCCCCGCAAGAGGCTGGAGCGTCCAAAGACGAGAAGGCACACATCATTATTGAACTTACCTTGGTTTTGGATCAATGGTGCCGGTGGGGGTGGGGGGGCAAAAAGTATCTCCTTTCTATGATCGAGCTCCTCCAAGATGGTCCCAAGACAGCCCCCCAGGCTCCCAACGTGCCCCAAGAGGGCCCCTGGAAGCGCCCAGGAGGCCCCACGAGGCCCCCAAGAGGTCCCCAAGAGACCCTAAGAGACCCCCAAGAGACCCAAAGAGGCTTCCACGAGGCACCCACGAGGCACCCACGATGTTCCAGGAAGCTCCCCCGAAACCGCAAAGAGGCCCCCGGGACAGCGAAGAGCCCCCCAAAACGCCCCAAGAGAACTCCAAGAAGTTCTCGAGAGACATCTGGGGCGATTCCGAAAAATATCCAAAGGGCCTCTGGCCTTCCAACTCGCCATCCTCCCCCTCCTCCTCATCTTCCTCCTCCTCCTATTCTTCCTGATCCGCCTATTCCGTCTCTTCCTCCTTCCTCCTCTCTCCCCCCCCTCCCCCTCCTTCCACTCCCTCGCCTATTACTCCTACATCATCCCCCTCTCAAGCTATGACGGCTTCCCCAGCCCTTTATGCCACTGCATAATTCTGCACAGACCTAATCAGGGTGACTCGCCTGGGCAGTGTTTCTGAATGTGCTAGCGAGGTTACGCTAAGCGTTCGGAATACGCTCCCTGAGGTCCTCGAACTGGCCAGCCCCACCTTCAGGTTACGTGGCGCCTTCTTATTGTCAAGAAGTGCTGTCGTCGAAATTTACCCGATTGCATCTGATGGATGTCTGGGACTTGCATGCCACTCCTGCCCACGCAAATGTGACTGCACAGATGGTTTGAAGCCGTCGCATTCTACCATTTTCCATGGTAGATCGTACATGTGTGACCGCTGACGCAACCGAAGTGCATGTACCCTCTTCCAAAAGAAATTGTAACATCTAAGGCTTTGTGATCAGATCCCATTCCGAGATCCGTCACGGAGTCACGGACCACTGTCTTGGACTGAGTTTCACGATCCCGCTTGACAAGAACCGAATCGATTTGCCCGTGGCACCCACTGCTTCCGATATGATTTGTTCTTCGTTCAGGCGGTTTCGGAAAGAATGTATTAGACATCACAAGGCGTTCCATCGTCGCCCGCAGCTTCAGCCACTGTCCTCGAGATTTGTATGCATTCGTACCAACACTACCCATAACGTTAGCATTGTCGGAGTCGAGCATTCCCACCGACTTCTGCGTTGAACTCCCCTCCAACTATGGTTCTCTGATGTTTGCGGCGCGCTTCGGGCACATCCCTGACAAAGAGATGCACATAGCATGGAAGATCCGTGACATATTCCAAACATTTGGGAACGGACATAAGTCAAGAGGCCCGAAGCATCAGGGATAGGGGGTCTCCAAAGCAGATTTATCAAACCAAGCCACCCAAACTGAGTACCCCGCATGCAGTGACTGGGGACCTAAGACAAGCTACGTCTTCATCGTGCTATCAAGGTTGAGGAGTCCTTGGATATCTTGGGCAGGAGGGTGCACACGCACAAGCCCATGGCCTGGGCAAAGCAGCAGGTACCGATAGCGCTACTCCCGACCTCTTGCGGGGTGCGTTCTGACCGTCAGCGACGACAAGAAATGGCTCTTGCGCGAGATGGCATAACGACCTTACGCGGCGGCTTACGCGGGCCGCCAACGCGGCACGCCACAATAGGAAACGAGGGCGCTTACGCGCGACCTTGCGCGGGCAGCTTACGAGAGAATGTCGGCGCAATCGACCCCGTTGTTCTTTTGCGTCGCCCGCACGTAGGCACAACTCCTGGCGTTCGCAGGGGGCACATATGTTGTTCGCTGTCACGCCCTCCTCGGCGGGAGCGACGCGCAACGAGGAAGCAGCCGAGGGCCCCGCGAAGACGAATTCAGCAGTCCGCGGAAATTCGGAGGTCCCGTCCTGCCTGTGTTTTCTTTTACTCGGGGTCAACCAAAGGAGCCCAGGCAGACACAAACAAGTCGACAGAAATTACGGGATGTCCCGTAATGCCATGTATTTCCTGGATATTTCTCTTCGCCTCGATGTCCTATAGTTTCATGAAGAGCAGAATGTGTGCGTGCATTTGTATATCGATGTTTCCCTCCTGATTTCTCTGGGTCCACGAGCAGGGGCCAGGACCTCCGACTCGATTCTTCTGGTACATGGGCACGATAATTACAGGCGCCTCTGATGGTCCCGCCCACGGAGCGGATCCAACTGGTCGTGGCCACGAGGGTGCCCCGGAAAGCCTCAAGAATGGAGGCCTCCAAACTGGGGCCAGAACAAATGGATTCGGAAGATCGCGCCGCATCACCCGTGCATCGCTTGGCGCCATCGGCTAGGAGAAGATCGGCCTCCACGAGCCGCAGCGCCGATGCGGGGAAATCCTCCGCTCCCATCTGCTCGTGCCCCAGGTGGGAGTCCTGGAAACCCAGACCCTGGATGTCAGGATTTGATCATGATGTCGACCCCAAGACGTCTCGACCCATTCCCCGGGACTGGTGTTTCTCGTCTTTTGAGTCGTTGGTTGACGGTCCTGGGACCCTTCAAGGGCCCCAGGAGGCCGCAACACCTCTTGCCGTTATTGTTACATGACCCGAGGGGTCCTGGAAGGCAGGCCCCCACCACGTCTCAGCCTGACACAATCCCGCTCCTCGACACCTCCATCATGCGACCGGCCACCCGCCCCGGGCGGCTTGCGGAGAAGGAGGGCCTCCTTCCCATGCGCCAATGTACTCGCAGGGGTGGAAGAGCAGCAGGGAGAACACTCCGAGGCCACCCGGGACGACCTCGCCGCAGGACCCGGAAGGTGGTCTGGGGCGTCTTGGCCAGGCACAGCGCGCAGAGAAGAGGAGGGGAGAAGGAGAGAGGCCACAAACCGACGAGCCCGTGGTGCCGTCAGCTGCCGCTGGAAGCAAGGGCTCCTAAGTTCGCGCTTCGCGCTGCGCGAAGCGCGAAGCGCGAATAACTTCGCGCTCTCGCGCCGCCCCCCAAGGGGGAGAAGAGGAGGACGAGGAGGAGGGGGAGGAGGAAGGAGGACGGCGAAGCGCGAAGCTTGAATAACTTCGCGCCCTCCTGGGAGCCCTTGTGGAAGGAACCCTGCAGTCTCCCGTGCTTCTGACCCTCGTCGTGCCCTTGCTCGGCATGTTTCTCTAGCGCCCCCCCCCCTCCCTGACCCATGAACAATTCGAGTGAGATCTCGACTACAGAATTGATTCACCCCAGTATGTTCCCGCCGAATGTGCGAAACATGCGTAGAATGCGCTGCAAATCAACTGAGCATTCTGCGTACACTGAAAGTTCTAGGGGGTAGATCAAGTCTGCAATCGACCCCTGCTCGAAGAATACGGCAGGGGCACGTGCGATGCAGCGCGCTGCTCGTCTTCCTCCTCCGCCTCCAGACCACGATTCCGACCCTGACGATTCTGGTCCCCTCGGCTGCCTGCGCCGCTCGCATCCCCCCCCCCTCCACATTCTGATGTTCCTGTCGATCACCCTCTGCTGCTCCTCTTCCTCCGCCCCCTCGCTGCCCCGCGTGCGAGGCGGGGGTTTATCCATACCCACCGCCTGGGAACCGACGTCCTGGTGCCCCAGCGGGCGGCGGATATGAATATATTTCGGCCCCGGGGGGCCCGAATATGTCCATATCCACCGCCTGCCGAGGCTCCGAAAACTGACCCTCCAAGCGGTGGATATGGACCAATTCCCGCCTCGGACCGCGACGCTGCCTTACGCAGAGCGCACCGCCCCCCAGAGACTCCCGGGCCCACTCCTCTTTCCACCTCCTGCGCTCCCCCTCCTGCTTCCCGCTCCATCTGCTCATTCCTCGTTCCCCTCCTCCCCTCCTCCTCCTCCTCCTCCGCCTCCTCCTCCTCCGCCTCCTCCTCCTCCACTCCTACTCCTCTTCCTTATCTTCCTCTTCCTCAGATCCTGCTTCGGCCCCCAGCAGCCCCGCAGCCCCCTCTAGGCCCCCTCGCCCTCTCGACCTGCTGCCCCTAATTCCCGACCCCCCCTCACTCCACATCCAAAGGATGAAGAATACAGGGACCAGGAAGATGAAGGAGTGACGGAGAGGAGCAGCAGAAGCAGGGACGGAAGAGACGGAGGAGGTGCAGGGAGAGCAGAGGGTCAGGCGGGTGGGGAGGGGAAGCGGCCCCAAAAGTCCTCGAAAGCGCTCCCTGCCGCCCGGCCCGCCTTGGTGCGAGTGAAGTGGGTGCCGTAGGGGCAGGAAAGAAGCGGGGGCAGGGAGCCCAGAAGGGGTGCAGTTACACGCAGCAGCACGACTTGGCCAAAAGGATACATGACAGCAAGGACGCCCATGCCGAAACAACGGCAGCGACGCCAGGCATAGGGATGGGGTGTGGATGGGCCGGCGATGGGGAAGCACACACAATATCAAGATCACGCCGCCGTGGAAAATCCATCAGCCGTGTTGCTGCTGAAGCAAGAAGCACCAGACCCTGATGCACGAACGAGAGAGCGACACGCTGACGGGCTCCCGGCGGCTTGGAGGCGGCGGGGGGGGGTCTGCAGGATGAGGGGACGAAGGCCAGCAGGAGGGCCTTGGGACTCCAGAGTATCGGTCAACAAGAGGGGACGAAACTAAATCCACTCAGGACCCCTGACGAGGCACGCCTGGTGCAATCTCTCCCCCCGCATCCGCTTTTCACGGTCCCGGGGGACCGAAAACAGCCCCGGAGACCGAAGAAACCAGACAGCTGCCCGCCCCGCCCTTCCTGCTGGCCGGAACCGGTGCTGGGCCACCTCCGACCCCCAGAGGGCTCCAACCAGCGGTAGCGTATTGCAAATACTGTCTCACCCTCCCAAGAACTTGCCGTCGCTCAGACGTCCATTTTCCGTGTATTGTTCGTCTTCGTGCGTGTTTCTTTTGCTCGATGGTCCAGGATGGTCCTCGATGGTTCTCGCCGAGAAAAATGCACACGTCCGAGCGATGCCAAGAGAAGAGGCGAAGCCCCTGTGCTTGTTCGGTGGACGGGGGGCCTCGGTGCTCTTGGGGTCGGGGGTGTGGGGGAGGGAAAGGGGCGTGCGGCAACGGGGCCTCGAGGGAAGAGCCCAGGGTGCGCGGCAGCCATGGGTCTCGTCTGGGTCACCTGGCTGCGCTCCTCGCGCCCGCGAGTGCGCGATGCGCTGTTATCTCAATTAGCGCCTTCGCGCCGCCCCCCTGGAGAGGGGCAGGCGCTCTGGCCCAGGCCGCGACGCGCGAAAGCGTGATGTATCTTGGCGCCCCAGCGGGTGCCCTAGAATCCACATGGCGCCTCGAATGAACGATCCCCATGGTCCTTGTATTGCTCTTCTTGTCCTGTGCCGCCTCGTTCTTCCTCGTGCCACTCACGCTCCCAAAAGGTCCGCAGTGACTTCCGCTCGACTGGGTATCTCAGTACACGGCGGCCAAGAGAGAACGCGGAAGGACGGGGGGGGGAATGGAGAACGCGGGAGAGGGGGGAGTAGCAAGCGAGAAGGGAATGACATACAAGGAGAGAGGGGGGAGCAGAGAAGGTAACGTGGGCGCAGGGAGGAAGAGGAGAAGGCGGAGGAGGATATCAGAGGAGCGCGCCGAAGGCAGTGCCCATCGCAAAAAGGGCTGCGGTGCGGCGGGGGCCCCTGCCTGGCTGGGGGCCACGAAGACGCCGAAGGGGGACACGTACCTGGCGGCTGGCAGCTGCTGGCCGCGGCCTGCGCGGCCGCCGGAGGTATTCCCCCGTGCGCACCGCGCACGGATGCCATAGCCAGGTGCAGGATGGGTCGAGGAGCTTCATCCTGCTGGGCCCGTCACTGGATGTCTTGCCCACCGGTACCAGAGCAATACAATCGCCAACCCGTCAGGCTTGCCCTCGGTTCGGCGTCGCCTGTGCAGCAAAGCTGAGGAGGCGGTTGCGTGTATGGGAAATGCGTGTTGTGAGCCGCTCGATCTTCTCGTTTCGTCCCACTCCTTCTTCCATGCGCTGCGCACCAAATGCCAACCCCTTACACTGGATTGAATGGCTCCGGCTACAGCGAATTGAAAACGCTGCAACGCAATTCAACTCAAGTTTTCGAGTCCCTGGACATTGCAAATGCGCTCCTATTCCAGGCGCTGGCGGAGGAAACATGTGTATGAGACCTGTTTTTGCGTAGTGCCCCGACGGCCAGGCCAGGACTGTCAGACACGCCTCGAGACCTCGCCCCCTCCCTAATCCCCCAGAACCACTGTCGCCCGTGGCGGTGACGAGGGAGAAAGAACAGCGAGAAAGGAGGACGGGGAAGTGGGAGGAAAGAGCGACGACTTGACAAGCGGACGACTTGACAAGCGGGCGAGAAGTGGGAGGAAAGAGCACGAGGTGCGAGAAACCAACGAGAGGGACGAAATAAAGAGAGACAGAAGGACGCTAAGGCCCCGATCCCGCGTGGCCGCTGACCCGCAGGGCGGAGGAGAAGGAGGAACAGCGAGGAGAGACGGTTGAAATAAGAAACGATGAAATTCAACGACAATGGCCGAACTAGAAAGAAACCAACTTAAGACGACGCCAAGACGAGGATGTCTCGGGCGCCTCGGCCTCCTCAGAGCGTTCCAGAACGCTCTGGAACGGATTGGTCCTCGTCCTAGCCCCGTCCGACAACTCCCCCCTCCACCCCTTGGCGTTAACATTGGCAAATGTTGTGTTCGGGATGTTGGGTTCAATCTTTTCCCGGTCCCTCTTCTCTGGGAACGCTTGTTCAGCACTAAGGTCGGGGACAGAGGAGGGGTCATGCGAAGTGGTTCCCCAACGCCCGTTGAACAACTTTTTCCTACAACGGGGAGGAAGAGGGAGGAGAGCCGGGGAAGAGCAAGGAGGCAGAAGGAGCGAGGAGGAGCGAGGGGAGACTGGCAAGGAAAATCACGATCAATCGCCGATCGCTGGCCGCTGTCGCAATCCGATCCCGACGGAAGAGCCTGCGGTAGAGGAACAAACATCTGCATGAACATAATTGTCCGGAGCTCCGCGCAAATTTCTTGGATCGGCGCTAGGCCCTCATCCCTGGCGTGCGGAGCATACGACTACTGTGCCAACGAGGGGCACATCATAACATTTCATTTCAGAACCCAATGTGTTTTACTATTGCTACCAATGCAACAGCTAATGCAATACAACGCGAAGTACTACAACGCGCTTGAAGATGGATAGGACACCATAACATAACATGGCGTAACAGTGCATACCATAACACAGCACAACGTAGCATTATATAACACAGTGCAACATACCATATCAAACATAACTCAATATACCATAGACCTCCCATACCGTAGCAGCACATCACATGAACGCGTGAAATAGAGCATAGCAGAGGAGAGTAGCAAAACATGATGTAACTAATACAATGGACTCGAATCGCCGAGAACCGGCGATTGCTGCATATAACAGAAAAGAACAATCAGCAGCCGACTGTTTGCGTCTGCGCGCCGAGGTTAGGCTGGCCACAGCGACAAAAAGTCGCAGCAACGGCCGAATGGACGGCATATAATACGTGACAGGCGTCACGCCATAACGTTGGCACCTATTGATTGAACGGAGCAGAAAGTAAGAGAGTATTATGGATGGGATATAGCTGAGTCGAACACCAATGAATACGGTAGAATACAGCAACGACCGAACATTGGAGCCGTATCGACCACAACATGCGAGCCGACGTAAGGCTGGCCACATAAATACATAGAAAATGCCAGTGCTGATCGGAACGTGCTATCACATAGTTCAGTAACGACCGAGTAACGGTCTCTTATCAAACGCGACATGCGCGCCGAACCCAGGCTGGCCAAAGAACACAAGACTTGAGAAGAAAACGCAAAGGGTTTTGGTGGGGATCACTCGATGCAGTTTAACTAATCCCGAGTCGTGTTTTCACGGTCTCAGGGCCTGGCGAGGGCCCCCGAAGCCGAACAGAGAAACAGCTGGTCGTGATCTGCTCGTGATCCGAGGGGCTCTCGGGGCCCGTGATTCGTCCATGATCTCGACCATTCCAGGGGCCAAGGAGGAGAGGGAGGAGCCCCGGCGGCGGCGCAGGGCGTGCGGCGCAGCGCGCAGGGCGCGCCTGGCCCCGAGCCCCTTCGCCTGCTGGAGGGCTCGCAGGACTGCGGCGCGGCGCGCGGGGGGGGCGCAGCAGGCTCACGCCTCCCGCCCAGTGCCGCTGCCTGCCCTTTGACACAGGATGTGTCGCCCCCGATCCCCGGCTTCGTGTGATCTTCGATCGGGGAGACGTAAGACCCGGGTACGGGGGACTCGGAAATCCCCGACGAGGTCGTCAAAAAAATGACGAGGCCGAGCCTGCATTTTGACGAGGCCTCCCGCTGCAGACATCCCACGAAACTCCTCCTCGTCAAAATCCGAGGCGCGGTCGTAAAAAAACGATGGCGAACCCGAGTCCTGGCAAACCCGGGTCTTGCGTTCCCCCGATTCGAACGGACAAAACAATTGGACCCCATTTGGGGATGTACGGCAAAGGGGGGTAAAGGGGGGGGGCGTCCCTCGTCGATAGGGGTGCCTACGAATAGCCGCCGGAGGGTGTCCCCGAGTTGCCCTCCGTGTCAAAGCGTCTTGACTCTCAGCGAAGAAACCCGCTTCTGGGGAAGATTCATATCCGTATCCACTGCGTCTTGGACGTTCCGGAAAACTGCGCCTGAAGGCCGAGGGGAAGCGGACATGGATGAAACTCTAGCCTATGGGGGTCTGATTTTAATCATGTCCACTGCACCTAGGGTTTATCGGGACGGGGGCCCGGAACTCCAAGACGCAGCTGATGTGGTTGCAAATCTTGGCCGCAGCTGCTGCCCTTGTCATCTTCGTCTTTCGCTAGAGGCAGAGGAGAGAGTTAGGAGCGAATTCATGGGGGGTCTTCGTGAGATCGATCTAAAAACATATAGCCCCCCGGCATTGCGGATAAGAGTGAGGGGGCGGCGGGGTCGTCGGCAGCCTGCGAGGCTCTGAAGAAGCCCGCGCAGGCAACATTTAACTCATACAACGAGCCCGCTGCAGACGCCGAATACTTCGTAAAAGTAAGTCGGTGGGTCGCGGGTGGGTCGCGGATGGGTCGCTGGTTGGGTCGCGGATGGGTTGCGGGGTGGGTCTCGGGGGTGGGTCGCAGGTGGGTCGCGGGTGGGTCGGGGGTCTCGGGTGGGTCGCGGGCCAGGTCGCGGATGCGACGACGACAAAAAGACACACAACAAACAACAAAGAGCAAACAGCAACCAGCAAATACTAAACACCAAACAACAAACAACGAACACCAAACAAACCAACAACAACAATCAATTTAAGACTTGTCGATCTTACTGGCACGCGTGTCTTGCATTCCGTATACCCCAACCCTCGATACCTGCCCACTGCGTCTTCGATTGCACCCCCATTCGGGGGGAATCCCTTCCTTGTCGGCCACTGACTGAGGTGCGAGGAAGTCTCGAGCGAGAGCGCCGTTCCTGAGTTCGGGGGCCTCTCTGGCCAAGGGCTCTCAGAATACCTACGGAGAAATATCGAACGGGAGCCCTTGTCGCCGTGTTCGGGCCGCCACCAACTTGCCCGAATTACGGGAAAGTCTCGAGCGAGAGCGCCGTTCCTGAGTTCAGAGGCCTTCTTGGCCAGGGGCTCTCGGAGTAAATCGTAAAGAAGCATCGAGCAGGAGCCCTTGTCGTCGTGGCTGGGCCTCCGCCAACTCAATTGGATTGCGAAGAAGTCTCACGCAAAAACGCCGTTCCTGAGTTCGGAGGCCTCTCTGGCCAGGGTGTCTCGAAGTAATGTGTGGGGAAGTATCGAGCGGGAGCCGTTGTTCGCAGCTGGGCCTCCAAGGGCCCGCAGTAAGGCTCAAACCAACGCTCGGGCGGAAGCCTTGTTTTCAGAGAAAATGTAGCCGGCGCCGAGGCGAGAGCGCGCGGAACCGTTCCCGGAGATCAGCAATAATTATTCGTGAAAAATGAGCATCCAACCACAACAACAACAACAACAACACCAACAACAACACCAACACACAACAACATGACGGCCAACAACAACATCAACATCACCAACAACAACAACACCACCAACAAAAACACCAACTCCAACAACAACAATCATTTTAAGACTGTTCGCCCTTATATGCTCGAGTGTCCAATAACGCGTATTTCCCAAACCCTCGATACCCGCCCTCTTTGTCTTCGATCGAACCCCTTTTGGGGGGTATACCTTTCTTCCCTGCAGGCCGGGCCCCGGCAAGCGGCGGGGCGGCCGCGGACCGTCGGCCTGGCCAGCGGCAGCGCTGATCGGCGGGGCGGCCGCGGACCGTCGACCCGACCCCAAGAGGGACGGACAGGGGACCGACCACGACGACGACGACGACGACGACGACGACGACGACGTCGAAGACGACGGCGACGACGACGACGGCGACGACGAGCGAAAGCGAGAGCGAGAGAGAACGACAGCAGGGCCACGAAGGGCACGAAGTAGGCCACGAAGGGCGACAGCGGGGACACGAAGGGAATGCGTATGGGGCCACGAAGAGCGCGAACGAGCGGGGGCCACGAAGTGCAGATAATGCGGGGCCACAGAAGGCAACTATGGGGCCACTGAGGGTAGCAACTGGGCCACGTAGGACAGTGAGGGGGACACAAATGGCGACAGCGGGGCCACGAAGGGCATGCACATGGGGCCACAACGGGCGCGACTCATGGGTGCCTGGGTGTCGGGAGCGCGGCGCTTGGGCAAATTGCAGGAAATTCCAACGCAAGGCCATTCTTCAGTAAGTTGCAAGCAAGTCTCTGGCGAGAGCGCGACTCGAGAGCGCCGGGAGAGCGATTCCTGAATAAATTGTTAGGAAGTCCGAAGCGAGAGCGCGATCCCTGCATAAAATGCGAGGAAGTCTCGGGCGGGAGCGGGGGTCCTGGCTAAATTGTAAGGAAGTCTAAGGCGGGAGCCGTTGTTGTTGTAACCCGGGGGCCAGGGGCCCAGTTAGAGCATGAAGCGTCGAGCGTCGAGAGGCACACTTTGAGTGAGAAAAAACAATATGCACCCCTGGGTGGATCAACAATAATTATTCTTCAGGAATGAGAACTCAACATCACCACCACCAAAACCACCACCACACCACAACGCCCACAACCACAAACAACAATAACAACAACAATCATAGCAACAACGACGACGATAGCTACAACGACAACGCCAACGACAACATCAATCATAACACCACCAATAACAACAGCAGTAGCACCGATCCGCACCGCGGAATCCCTTTTCCAGCCACGCACCCAGGGACAATGCATGACCGTTCGGCCCCCCTCAATCTGATTGAGCGCTTGTGGAGCCATTGAAACGGATCAGACCGGATTGAGCCCAATATCAAACATGATTAGGCGGGATGAGGCGTGACGACACGGAAGTAAGCTGGACTATGGCAGAGATGGCCGGCGTTCAGCCGCGGATATACCAGCGCCGATGCTGAAGTTAGCCTCCGAGGAGATGTAGCCGAAAGACAGGGAGGGGGACGAAGAAGAGGAGAGGCAAGGGAGGCTGACCTGGCCGCAAGCGGTGTCGCTTCCCTCGCCTTGCACAGCACAGCGGCTGACGGCGGAAAACCGCGCGAGGTCTGGCAGCACAGTGCGGCGAAGCACAGCTCTGTCCTCCCGGACCGGGGCATGCTGTATTTCGAACTGCGCAGATGTGAGCCGCTGGCGGGTGGGGCCTGTCGTCCCCACGGCTCCTCATTTCGGGGGCGTCCAAGAGGGGGGCGTCCAAGAGGGGGGGGTGCAAATCATGGCCGGCAGCATGTGCGCGACCCAGGGGGAGGGCCAGGAACGTATTGAAGTAAGAAGGGGCGCCATGAAATCTGGGGAGATATCATGGCCCCCGCCATGATATTCACCCCCCCTAGTCATCACCCCCTCTTGGCCGCCCCCGAGCATTATCCTCCCCCTCTAGTCACTCTAGTTAGCGGCAAAGGTGGGCCTGGGCCCCTGATGCCCGATTGCTGCTTGACGGAACAGCCAGTGCCCGCCACTTCCCCGAGCGGAGGGCGGGACGGTCTTCCCCCAGAGAAGGCTCTGGATACCTGCGGAATGCGCTTCGGGATCGGAAGAGGCACGGGAACGAGGAGGCGAGGAAGGAAGGGGAGGCCCATCCTGGCCGCAACATGGTGTCGACCAGGTCGCCCAGAGCACCCGCGACGCCCACGAGGGACGGCGGTGCGGCGCCAACCCAAAAAGGATCATGGCTTTTCCAGAGACTTCATGGCTCTTTCGAGCTCTCGACTTTTTCTGCGTCTGGAGGCCCTGTGGGCCATCACTGCTCAGGAAACCGATTGGGCGCCGTGGGGCCGATTAACCCGGATCCAGTGGCCGGGGCGCCGAGTAGGGTTGGCCGCTCAGATACAGCAGGAATCGGAGCGGTAAGAGCGGGAGTCGGAAAGAGTCGGAGACGGTAACGGAGCCGGGGTCGGAAAGATGCATTGTACAGACCCAGTCGTGGATCCGCAGTCGTGACATTGCTGCTTCAGCTGCACGTGCGGCTCTCTTGATCCGATCAACCCACGGCTCCAATTCAGTGGCGTTCACATCGTCATCGTCATCATCATGCATACTCGTCGCGGACTCTGGCGGCATGCTGTCGACGTCACGCCCGTCGTCGTCGTCGGAGGTCTGGTGGGTAGACTGATGCTCGGGTGGTGGTTGTGATACTTGTGCCACGTGTGTGGAGGTGCGCCGTGGCATTCGCACAATCATGCGATGCATTTGTCGTTGTGTTCGTTGGAATCGGCGTGCTAATTCGGTTGTCAACGTCCAAACTTCGCAACCATACAACATAGTCGACGTGACGGTTCCGTGAAAGAGGCGAAGCCAGTCTGACTGTGAATAAGTTGGTCCAGTAAGCTCTTGCTTCAACATGTTAAACATGTGAAACTTTCGCCATGCTGTGGAAATGCGGTTTTCGCGTAGCCGTTTGGGCAGTCTTGGGAACCATCTTGGGCTTCCTTGGGCCATCAGGAGGCCCCAAAGGGCTCCCTGTATTGACTGCGCCAGGATGCCCATCTGCATGCCAGCCGTTCGTGCATTGAGTGCACCGGGCTGCCCAACTGCATGCCAGCCGTTCGTGTATTGATTGCACCAGGATGCCCATCTGCATGCCAGCCGCTCGTGTATAAGTTGCCGATAAGGGTTGGCCGCTCGAAAAAAGCCGGAGTCGGAGCGGTAAGAGCGGGAGACGGAAAGAGTCGGAAACGGTAACGAAGTCGGAGTCGGAAAGAGCCGGGAAGATGACAATGGCTAGGGGGCTGGAGTCGGAGAGGTGCGAGCCGGAGTCGGAACAAAAAGAGAGCTGGACTCGGAGAGGTGCCACCGAAAGTGCGACCCCACATCTTGCCAATAATCCGTCGACGCGGCATCGAGGACAGCTGCGATACCCATGTCGTCACACCCCATCGTGTGTTCGACATGCTCTTTGGTGTCATCGACCCATCTAGCTTTGGATCGTCCCGCCCTCCGTCTCGCATGGTATGCGGGGTCATGTTGCGGCGTCCAAAGGATGACCTGTCGAATCCATCCGTACGTACCCTCCTGCTGTGCTTCACTTCCGCAGCAGAACCACGAGCGCTCGGCCTCACGCGCGCGGGGGGCCACGCAGCGGGGGGCCCATGAGCGGGCCGCGAGGCGACGCGAGCCCGGGGCCCGCCTCTGCTGCCTGCGCCAGGGGTGCCGGGGGCGCCCCTGGCCAGGCGGGCAACCTCCGCCGCATCGTGGAACCAGCAGCCGTCCTCCCTCACGAGCGCCGCCTGGACCGCTGGCGCGATCGGGGAAGTCTACACCCTGCGAAATGCTTAAGAAATCATGGGTTAAGAAATTCATGGTCTCAGAACTCGAATAAAAACCCACAATTTCTATCAAAATCTTAGGATTTACATTGAAACATTAAGAATAATCGAGACTCTGGCCGAAAACTTAAGTTTTCTTAAGCATCGCCTAAGGTGTACGGCAGAAGTAGCAGGCGGGCCCATGCCGAAATGATGCGGTGCGCGACCTCCGCCGCAGCCTGGGTGAGCATCCGGGTCTCTGAGATCACGCGCAAGTGCCCAGACGGTCCGAAGGATGTAGAAGGCGACAGCCCCCATGCGATCTTCGCCATGTCATAGTATGCTCGGTTGAGCTGGGCACTCACGTGGCTCCAACCCCGAGCATGGCTGGCAAGAAGTTCACAGCCGTAGAGGGCGGTGGACTCCGCGCGGGCGGGCAGCTGGCCGTGCAAGAGCGGCAGCCCGAAGCCTCGGTCGGTCAGCGCGGCGGCCAATCGACGCGCACCGTCGCGTAGCTTCGCACTAATGCGCGCCAAGAGCGGGTCCAGGGAGAGGGCGTCATCGATAAGAACGCCCAAAACCTGGAGCTGCGACCCGACCCGGACTGAGAAGCCGTCCACCGTGCCACAGCGAGCTGGATCAGCAATGGCCTCGCCGATGGCCGATGGCCATAGCTGTCAGGCCTTTGCGGCCGCCTTGGAAACGGTGCCGATAATAAGTGCAAAAGGCGGACAGGCCAACGCTTGCGCAGGACAGGCCTTCTTCGTCTTCGTCAGCTTGGAGGCTGAAAGAGTCGTCGACGAATTGCAACATAATCAGGGACAGGGGCAAGGCAGGTTCAAGCGGCGGCGGTGCCAGCGCCACTGGCTCCGCACAGGCCTTGCAGGCATCCGCCATCGCTCTCGCCAGCGCGCCGAACAAGTGCACCCCAGCGCGCCGGCCTGGCTCAATGCCGTAAACTAGGCTGGTCGCGATACGGCCCAGAAGGGGCCCGATGCGCACGCGGATGCGCTCTTCGCCCAAAGACGCCGCAGCGGCTAGCCACCGCCAGCCTTGGAGGCCAGCCTGGCGAAGCTGCAGCAACATAGCATCGTGCCACGCACTGTCAAAACCGTGGAGCAGATCAGCCTTCTAGATGGCAGTGCGCACGCCCAGTCGCTGCCTGAGCTGCAGCGCCATCAAGAACCCCGCGGCCATGAGAACGGGGTCATACAGCCCGCCCCGTTGCTCCTGGCCAGCGAACTGCTCCAAGAGCGGCCTGGTCACCGACAGCCAGGCAGCATCCAGGAAGCCTTCCAAATCATCGACGTAGCTGATCGGGCGAATGCAAGAGAGATCAGTGACAACGGGCGGCCCCCTCTTGCGGACGGGCCAGACTTCGCGCATCCAGCAAGACAGGCTGAGGCCCGCCACCATGGACAGGTTGAGGATTGCCCAGGTTACTAGCGGGCCAGCCGACCCCAATACCTTCGAGGCGGCTCGGGGGAGGCGCAGGGTGCGGCTGCGGGCCTGGGCCTCCTGCGTTACCCGACTCACGAGCGTGAATGGGTCCCCAGACGCGGCTGCGGTTTCACGCAGGGCCGCGGCTTGGGCGGCCCGAGCGTTGGCTCGCACCGCCTCCGTGAACGGCGGCGCCCCTGGCCCTGCGGCATCGCCGCGCTGGAGGATAGCGGCTGCCACGGCCTGCAACGCATCCTCGGGCGCCAGCCGCTCGCCGGTGTCCTCGTCCGAGCTAGGGCTCCCAACTTCGCGCTTCGCGCTCCGCGAAGCGCGAATAACTTCGCGCCCTCGCGCCGCCCCCCCAAAGGGAGAAAAGGAGGACGAGGAGGAGGGGGAGAAGGAACGAGGACCGCGAAGCGCGAAGCGCGAATAACTTCGCGCCCTCGAGGGAGCCCTTGCCGAGAGGGCGAGCTGCAGGGGCTCCTGGGGCTTCAAGAGTCCACTGGAGCAGCTGTCGGCCTCCGAGCGAGAGGATGCAGCCAGCTCGAGGTAGCGGGCGTTGGCCTGGCTTCGCTGCGCGGCCCGCCCAACCACGAGCTCGTCTTCTGGCGCCGGGAGTCCAGCGTCGGGGGAAGGGAGGCCAGGCTGCCGCCATGACGCGTCGTTGGCCGAAGTGCCCGGCGATCGTGTAGGCCACGGACCGCCACCAGACCGCGCGGTCGAGCATGGCCTGGCGGCTTCCCCGCGGGGACCCGGCTGCCGTCGAGGCACGCAGGGCACTGCTTCTCATGGCCGCCCCTGCCCAACCCCCGAAGAACAACAGCGTTTGCTCGACCTTCCGCAAGGCCAGCTCACGCTCGGGACCATATCCCCAACGGCTCCGACCCCACCACAGCAGCCAGGCGGGCGCGGTCCCCAAGCACTCCCTTCGGCCCGACCAGCACCACCTGGAGGCGCACAGGCAAGGCGGGCGAGGAGGCGACGACGTCAGTGATGGTGCCAGAACGGTGCGTGGACACTCCTGGCGGGTTGCGCAAGACAGCCCCGAACCCAGCTGCACTTGTGAGGAGCTCCAGGACCTCGCGGTCCAGCGGGGCCTCAGACGGGATACTGGTCGGGCCCAGGCCGGCAGCGCAAAAAAAGACAGGGCGCCAGCCAGAAAAGCGAGGGCGCGCGCTTACAGTCGGCCTTGAGATTGGAGAGGACACGCGAGAGGACACAAGACCCTTCCGAGGGCCACATCGCCATTGGAGTGTAAGAGGGCACGTGTCGCGAGGCACATCCGGGCCGACTGTATGGCATTCCACTCGCCCGGGCGCAAGTGCGAGGAGTTCCTCCGGGCGGCAGGCCCCGCCGTGCGGCGGCGGCGCGCACACGCCGAGCAGCAAGACGCCCGGGCCATCCTTGGCGGGGAGCTCGCACCGCACCGCGCGGGAATCACCGACAGCCAACACTGACCACGCTCTCTCGCGCAGCGGAGTGGAGATCAACAAGGCAACGGTCGCGGGCCCGATACAACGCTCGCCGCGGAACTCGTGGCCCGACCAATCCGGCCAGGGGATCCCAGGGGCCAAGCGGGTCTCCGAGATTACAGCGACGGCAACTCCCGCCACCTGAAGACCCGAACATATTGCAGCGATATGGCATTCGTCGCTTTCAACCGCTGCCCCAAAAGAGAAAACACCCGCAATGTTGAGGGCGGTCACGTTGGCAGGCAGTGGGTCGTGCGCCGGGCTCGCACGAGGGCACTCGGCAGCAGGCAGCCCCCCCCCCCCATGGGCAGAAGAGTGCGTTGAGGGGTAAGCCGGCAGCCAGGCCTGCTGCACGGCGCTCGACGCAACGCAGCATCGCGAAGATTGCCGCGTCAAACTCCTGGAAACTCTCCCAGCCCTCGGGGACCTCCCCGAGGCCGTGCGGGGGCGATGGGCAAGTAGCGCCCGCACGTCCCTCATCAAGCATACGGCTGTCCAACGCCGCATGTCCGTGCTAGTGCTGGGCAAATCGCCCGCCGCGACCTCCGAGAGATCCCGGCCAGCGGCAACGGCGGCCTCCTCCTCCTCCTCCTCCTCCTCCTCCTCCTCCGTCTCCTCCTCCGTCTCCATTTTCTCCTCCGTCTCCTCCTCCGTCTCCTCCTCCGCCTCCTCCTCCTCCTCCTCCTCCCCCTCCTCCTCCTCCGCCCCCTCCGTCTCCTCCTCCGTCTCCTCCTCCGTCTCCTCCTCCTCCTCCTTCTATCCTCGTCCTCCCTCCTCGATCATCTCTCCCGACTTTCCCTTGTCCCCGTCCGAGGGTGGAGGAGGAAGACAAAGGAGAGGGAAGATCGGTCATCAACCTCCTCATTGTCATCCCTCGACAATCCTCGATCGTTGCTCCTCCGCCTCCCCGTTCATCTCCTGTTCTCCTCCCTCCTCCCCCTTCCCCTCTACGCTCATGCTCATCCTTCGCTCATCCGTCTTTCCTGCTCATCCTCCTCACATTCCTCCTCCTCCTCCGCCCTCATAACCGTGCTCCATCATCTCTCGCATCCCCTCCTCGCTCCTCGACCCACGCTCCTCGCTCCTGCTCGTCGTCCGCAGGTCCCAGGAAGGCCCTTCCCATCCGCACCCGCATTTTCTCCCACTCCTCCTCCTCCTCCTCCTCCTCCTCCTCCTCCTCCTCCTCCTCCTCCTCCTCATCATCATCCTGCTCCTCCTCCTCCTCCTCCTCCTCCTCCTTGTCCTCCCCCACCTCCTTCATTATGCTTCCTTATAACTACCTCCTCGCTGTCGCACGCCGAGGCCGGTCGAAAGGGCGAGCTGTGCGTTTCAGCTGAGACTTCCTCACCACGGATGACCCTGATGCTTAAACTTGAACAATTTTAATCGATGGGAGGCGGGTGGTTTTCAGAATGTGGTTCTCGCCAGAGCGCCGCGCACATTCGTTTCAAAATGTGTGCAAACTTCGCGGGTTGAGGGCGGGTCGTTTTCAAAATGCGGCTCTCGCCTCATAGCCGCGCAGATTCGTGTTAAACCTTGGAAGAGCTTCACGGATTGAGGGCGGGTGGTTTTAAAAATGTGGCTCTCGCCATAGCGCCGCGCACAATCGCTTCAAACTTTGCCGGAGCTTCACAGATTGAGGGCGTGTGGTTTTCAAAATGTGGTCCTTGCCTTGGCGCTGCGCACATTCGTTTCCAGACACGTGTAAGGACTTACCATATTGAGGGCGGGTCGTTGTTTTAATGTTGCTCTCGTCTTCGCGCCGCGCATATTCGCTTTTCACATTGCAAGAGCTTCACGGATTGAAGGCGGGTGGTTTTCAACATGTGGCTCTCGCCTAACGCCGCGCACATGAGTTCAACACTTCAAATCGTTTCACGGATGGAGGGCGGTTCCTTTTCAAACTGTGGGAAGTACTTTACCGCCGCGCAAACTCGCTTGAAATATTTGCAATGGTTCTACTGGTTCTCATTGTTAGCAAACACGCAATGCTTTGGAACCGTACAAGGTTCCCAGGGAACAACATTTACGCAGACTCGCGGTGTAGAAGTCCATGGAAATGGCCGCCTGACACAATTCAGAACTTTCATTTCAAGACTTAACAGTGAGGTTAACTCGTGGCGCTGAAATCCTGATACTGGTGTTTTAAAATGCTTCAAGATGTTCACACGGTCATCTCCTAAGGGAGCAATTCCATGATTGGAAATGACCTCTTCTGGGTGCCTATGAAGAGGGATCTTGGAGGGAGGGTGTATTTCAATATCGTTGAGAAGTTTTGGGCTTACACTGCTCTTCCGCCTCCTCCTCTTCTTTCTCCTCCTCCTCCTCCACCTCCTCCTCTTTCTCCTCCTGATCCTCCTCCTTCTCCTCCCGACCGCGCAAACGATCGCGAAGCCGGGAACACGACCAACCAACATGCAGACTACTCGTCGGAATTGCGCCGTTCCTAATTACACTCAGCCTCCTTCCTGTTACGCTGCTGAACAGGCACGGTGGCGGGGTTTGCCGCAGGCAGCTGAATTAAGTCAAGTAGGAAGCAAAGCTACGCCTGAGTACGCGGGGTCGTTGAGCGCGCGCAAGAAGTGTACGTGGGTACCCTATGTGTTTATGATTGTGAGCATGTCAAACGAGCTCGGAGCGGTCGTTCTGAGTCTGGTCGTTTTGGGTGTGGTCGTTTCGTGTAAACGAGTTTACGGCGGCGGTGCCTGTAGCAAGGGGGCACTAAGCCAGACATCGGAGATCCCCGCTCATCCCCCCCCGCTCCTCGATCCCCCCTTTAGCACCAGGCGCCCGCTGGATCTCCCTCGGCCGCGGCGGGGGGCGGGGGCGGTCCCGACAGCGGCGCGCGCGCCAGGGCGGTCCAGTCGTCCGCCTCGCCGCCCGGCGCCTCCAGGAAGGCGTTCGCGGCCTCCCAGAACTGCGCGTCCTGCAGCGGGGGCAACAGCAAGGCATGGGGTCGGGGACAGCAGAAGGGCGGGGGGCTGGGGGGGATCAGGAGGCATGGCAGGGATCAGGAGGACAAGGGGGACGAGGAGGGAGGACCCAGGGAAAGCGCACGTGGAGGTCAAAACGGCCAAGCCTGGAGCGGCGCGCAAAGCTCATGAGCGGCGCCCCTCCCAGCTCGAGGCAGCATGTTGGCCAGAGCCCAGCATCGATCCTCAAGAGAGGCAGGGAGGAGTCCCACGCCTCTCGGCGGCTCACGACCGCCCCCGCGGGGGTGGGAGGCGATGGGCGGTGCTCGGTGCTCAAGCCGGGCTGAGCCACAGACGAGACGACATATCAGTCACATACCAGCGCACTAGGTTGGTCGGTGACGAGAGAGGGCCCGAAGTGAAGAAGGCGAAGGCCTTGTCAGAAGGCGGCAGGGCTTCTCAGAAGCCCTCGCGCCTTCTGAGAGGTGTTCAGCGTTTTTGGGGAAGGTTTAGGAAACTTCTCAGAAGGTAGGGGAATTCCGAGCCTTCTGAGGAAACTCACCCCTTCTCACTTCCCCGCGGGCTCGCCGCCGACATTGGGTGCGTGATTGAAAGCGCGACGGCAAAGAAACAGCAGAAACATACGTCTACATCACGTCTCGTCGCAGGAGGGGCTCCCCAAAGCAAGGGGGCCCACAGTCCTCGGCCCTGCTCAGCACGAAGAGCCGGGCCTGCCGCGCGCGCGAGAGCCGATGCGCGCGCAGGGCGCCATAGGATTTCGACTACAACATTGATCTGTCCCAAAACCGATCGATGTGTTCGTCGAACCTTCATAGCTTTATGAACTGTGCAAGCATTTTGGCGTAGATTCGACGAAACAGCAATTTCGGGTTACATCAATGCTGTAGTCGACCTCCTAGTCGAAGGATGGAACACGAGCTCATCGCGCTGCCGTCAGAAATGCTGAAGAATCCGCGGCGAAATCCGAGCCCCACCCTCGCCGACCAACGATTCAGGCAACTCGATGGGCGGCGGGGGTAGGGTTCGGACAACTCGTCGAATACGTGGCGAAATCCGAACCCTACCCCCGCCTCCCGTCGGTTCAGGAGAATGGATAGGTTGTGGGGGTAAGGTTCTGATGCCGCCGCCCCCAGACGAAGGAACGGAGGGGCTTGTCTGGCCACGGCGAGCCTCGGCTTCGAACAATTTCCACGATCTTGTCCCAAGGAGCGGCCCGGAACCGAGACCCGGGCCCCTTCTGAACCCAAAGTGGTTCTTCGATCAGCTTCAGCTAACTTCGCGGATCGCGCCCCGCGATGCGCGGTCACCTTCGAGCCCTTGCGCCGCCGCCAAGGAGAAGGGCCTCTCCAACCCAGTCCGCGACGCGCGAAACTCGATCAGCTTCGAGCTCCTCCAGGGTGACCTATGAGAAAGAACAGTTGATGAGATGAGGCAGCGGCCTGAATCCAGTCCGGGGGGCCTGGTCAGGCCCCGAATCGGAGGCCTATAAGGAAGAGGCCTCATAATACTCGGCGACCGCACCACGCTCGAGGAGGCTCGCACCCAAGGCAGCAACGTCTCGGAGCTCTGCCTCCTCTAGACCGAACGCCCTTAGCACCCAAGGGCGGACTTCGCGGGCCCCCACAGAGCCCAAGGCTGGAGCGAGAAAACCGCCGGAGGAACCCAAGACGGCCTTAGAGAGCCCCCCCCGACGGTCCACGACGGCCGCGAGAGACCCCACAAACTGCCAACAGTGCCAGACACCGGCCCAAGAGAGCCCCAATATCGCCCTGGAGGGCTCCGAGAGGCCCAATGGACCGCCATGCCTGCCCCACAGGAGCCCAAAACAGCCCAAACAGGGTCCAAATGAGTTCCATGATAGCTCCCAAGATGCGAAGACAACATGTGTCACATGGCTGTCCTCCTTCCCCTCCTTCCCCTGATCCTCCTCCTCCTTTTCCTCCTTCTCTTCCTCCACCTCCTCACCATCATCGACATCATCAACACCACCGTCATCACCACCAGCATCACCAGCATCAGCATCATCAGAATCAGCCCCAACCTCCTCATCCTCCTCCTCCTCCTCATCCTTATCATCATCATCATCATCATCATCATCATCATCATCATCATCATCATCATCATCATCATCATCATCAGCATCAGCATCAGCATCAGCATCATCATCAGCATCAGCATCAGCATCAGTACCATCATCATCAGCAGCACCATCATCAGCATCATCACTATCACCATCACTATCACCATCATCATCAACACCACTATCATCATCATCAACATCATCGTCAGCATCATCATCATCATCATCATCATCATCATCATCATCGTCGTCATCGTCATCGCCATCGTCACCATGCAAAGCAGTATCATCAACATCAGCATCATCACCATCATCATTTACATGAACAGAATCAGCATCGACACTAGCATCATTGGTGATAGTATCATCACCGCCATCGTCATCACCGCCACCAGACCCACGTCATCATCCACGCAATCACTAGCGTCATCATCAGAAGGAACATCTGACACGTGATGTCCCTTGCCGCCAGAAACACACTAAGGCGTCATCGGTGTGTCTGCGTATGCGCCAGGTTCACGTGCACCATCACGCAACGAACGCCATCGGCAGGGCGCGCGCTCGGGAGGCCCGACGTTGCGCCCCAGTCCGCTCTCGAGCGCCTTGCAGCTGGCAGGTGATGTCTGCCAATCTTTGCCCGTGCTGCCCTCCTCACTCCCTCCGCGCCCTCGGCGCCGATGGCCCTCGTTGTGATATCTCCCTCGCGCGCGAGCATCGCCATCCTCGAACGACTAATGAAAGAAAACAAATCCGCGTAAACAGACACTGTCGGAGGTCCGCGCGGATTTTTCGGATCGGCGCTAGGCCCCCCTCCCTGGCTCGCGGAGCCTGCAAAAGGCGCCGATGGAGGCACCGCCAGTGGGTTTCCAGGGCAGACCCAAAAAACCCGCGCGGAGATTCGAAAGATTGTACTTCTGACGCAATGTGCTGCTCTTTTTCGATCGAGGAAGGAGGGCGCTGAAGACTCTGGTTCTGCCAGATGCGTCCTTGGCCCACGGTGTAGGATTACCAGGGAGGCCTCAACGGCCTCCAGGGCACCCCTCACGAGGCCTAGAGGGGTTTCAAGATGGCGCGTGAAGCTGGGGACACCATGGACCAAGACAACTCTTAGCACCACCCGATGGACGGCGAGGGCGACGAGCGCAAGCTGGCCAACCGAGCTGCTGCCTCGCGCGCCCCACAGGGAGCAGAGGCCGCCGGCCTCGTGGAGGCCGCGCAACTCCTGGGCGCGGAACCCGCGCCCGCGGCACGGCGGAGGAGGCGCCCCCCGAACCCTTGCACCGTGGAGAAAAGAATGTGACGTCCCGGTGCTCGACGGTGAAAATCGGCTACGGATTGAATAGGTCTTGCCACCGTGGCCTCCCAGAACCATCGGCATCCCAAAGTTCCCATCAGGCCTACCCCTGACCCAGACCGAAAAAGAAACAAGCCAATGCTGGCCGCTCACGGCCACCCTCGCGGAGTCAGGCAACGACGCAGCGCAGGGAGGAGGGGGAGTCGAGGGAGGAGGAAGATGAGGAGGGCAAATAGGAGGACGAGGGGTAGGAAGGGGGACAGCCAGCAACCGCCTTATTGACAAGGCGAAGGAAGGTGGCCCTCGCAGCCGGCGGCAGGGGTGGTGGGGTGTCTTAGGAGACCTCCTGCAATCCACGGAGTTTTATTGGAAGCCCCAGGGCCTCTCTGAGAGGAACGCCCTGCCCTCCAAAAGGCGCCTCCCCCACCAACGCCAGCCCTTTTGGCGCTGCCGTGTCTCCATATCCCCGCCTGGAGCGATCGGTTCCCGAACGTCTCCCGGGACGCGTTCTGTCCAGAATCGCTAATAGGAGTCCGGCCGTGGCGACGACAAACCCACCAGAGGACCAAAAAGGATTGAATCTTGACACCAACAACATGGATCCCCGTTCCTCGATCCTCCGGCATTTGCGGGTGGCAGATTTGGCTAGAAACTTACGGATGTCCGAATCAAGAATGACTAATCACTCCCTAAAAAACTTGTCTGAAACGCTTCGATCTCGCACTCCCGTCACCCTTGGCAGGATACCAGGCCCACGACATCGGTGGCCCACCAGGGCTCCCCACCATGGCCCACAACAACATCGAACATCGATCCGACCGTCGCTCCTCACGACTCGATCATCGTCGAACATGAATGCCTTTTCAGCTCTTCTAAAAAATTAGCGTGTATGAAGGAGGCGTGATCAGCGGGATGGGGGAGTCGTGACTCGTTCGCCGTCTTCGAGGCGCCTGGGCCTTCCAGGGCCCCCGGGACTGCTGGAGGTATGACATTACATTAGAGATACCACAGAAGAGTGGGCAAAACGGTCAGCATTGTCCCTGGGTGCATGGCTGAAACGGAATTCCGCGGCGCAGATTACGTTTGTTGTTGTTTTGCTTCTCCCTCCTCTCCCTCCTTCTCCTTCTTTTCCTCCTCCTCCTCTTCTCCTCATCGCGCGCGCGAATTTACATTTTAGCCGACATCTCATTGAGGCATCCGCGATAAAAAATGGTGTTGTGTGCTGCTTGAATTGTTCATGCTATTTTCAACAACCTGTGGACACTCGCCCTGGCGCTCTCGCCCCTGCGCCGGCTGCACTCCATGGAAAGTTGGGCTCAAACTCAGGCCTTTCGGGGGGCCGCCGAGGCGCCCATCCACAACGACGCCCCCGCTCGATGCCTCCACCTTTTCTACTCGGGGCCGGAGCTCTTGCTCGTCGCCGAAAGCAAACTTTCCAACATAAACCGCCGCTCCCGCTCCATACATCCCAGCATCGCACTCGGGACCAGTGCGAACGCCTCGGCGCCGCAAGCGGCCCCCCGCCCGAAGACAACGACTCTCCTGCTCGTTTCTTCCCCCGCTTGTATTCAAGACTCCCACAGGCCCTGACGTTCCCAGAGTTCCTTGTTCAAACTTCGTGATTGTAAGACAAAGATTGTTGCGCGCCCTACATCCGCCGCGCTGCTCTCGCAACTGTGCCGGAAACATTTCCTCCGAACATTTGGGCTCACGCTCAACCGCTGCGGCTGCGCGCCGAAACGGGCCCCGAACAACGACCAAACCGGCTTTTTCACTTGGAGCTGGTACCCTTGCTCGCCGCCGAAAGCCAGCTTTCCAACAAACCCAGCGCTCCAGCTCGATACTTCGCTGCTTTCTAATCAGCACCGTCGCCCCCGCCTGGGCGCCGCAGACAGGCACCCTACAAACAAGGATATTTCCGCTCGACACAGCCTCCGCTTTTGTTCAACCTGGCCGCGGTCATCGGCAACGCCCCCAGCGCCGACGCCGACCGCCATGGCCGAAACTTCGAGGCGACTCCAGCGGTGGCGACGAGGGCCTCCCGGGAGGTAGAAAACAGGCGACAACGAGGAAAGGGGTAGCGGTATGGGACGTGCCCCTTCTCCAGGAGAGCCCAGAATCGAATCGACAAGTCGAATCGGCGATCGAAATGAATCGGATCGGCGGAAATCGGCAGCCGAGTCGGAAAACGTCGAATCGTCGGAAATCGGCAGGCTAGTAGGCCTCCAATGAGAAATCGGAACCCAAATCGGAATGCCAAGTCGAATCGATTCGGAATCGGAATCCATCGAAATCGAATCGAATCGAATCGGAGGAATCGAAGCGAGCCCTGCTTCTCCTCTGAGGAATCGGCATCGATCGACATCGAATCGAAGCGAGCCGGAGGCATCGAAGTGAGCCCTGGGAGGGCCGCGCCCCCCCGCGGGGCCGCCGGCTCCTCGGCCACGAGCGGCGGGGTGAGCGACACGCGCACGAGGCCCAGGCGCGCCTCCGCGCGGAGGGGGGGCGCGGGGCCGCGCGCGCGGCCCCATAGGGAGCCCACAAAGGACGTACGCGCCCAGCTATGTACACGAACACGGCTCCTCGGTTCGCGAGACCGGCCGCGTTATACGAACATTTGTGCAATGCGTGCTCTCGAAACCAGCGTGGATTCATGTACATGTACGTCCTTCTTTCGCTCCTGAACCCCAGGCGGGGGACGGCGCGGTCGAAGCGGGGGACGGCGTGGTCGGCGACTCCGAAGGGGTGTGGTTTGCAGAGGGCCTGGTTTGCAACCCGCACCCTGGGGGGCAGCCCGGGGCGCGCGGGTACCTCGGTTGAGTTCTCCGCCGCTCCGCGAGGAGGCCCAACGAGGACAGCGTCGCGTCCCCAGGCCCCAACGGCTTCAGCAACCACACCTTCGCGTAACCATACCCATCTCTGTTATCGCAATAGTAAGACCTGGTTCAGTAATGTGTACATATATATATATACACATATGATATGCATTGGGGGCGATCGCCTGGGTCATCCGCTAGGCGGGGCACGTGCTGGGAGTTCGCAACTCCGTCTGCCAGCGTTTCTGCCAACGGGGGGGGTGGGGCACGGCCAGCGGAGGGGTGGTCACTGCCAACGGATTGCAAGGGCTCCCAGCTTCGCGCTTCGCGCTGCGCGAAGCGCGAAATGCGAATAACTTCGCGCTCTCGCGCCGCCTCCCAGTGGAGAAGAGGAGGAAGAGGAGGAATCGGAGCGGAACCGCGAAGCGCGAAGCGCGAATAACTTCGCGCCCTCGAGGGCGCCCATAGATTGGGAGGGGTCACTGCCAGCGGAGGGGGTGGGCTCTGCCAGCGGACGGGGGGAAGGGCTGCCAGCGGTCCGGGGCCGACGTGTGGCACGACGTGCGCGCTCGGAGACTCACCCGAGAGAATTGCGACAATCGCACGTTTTCTGCGGTGTTTCGATTTTTGAAGTCGATCGCCGTGCGAAGCTCTGCAACACGATTGCGCCCCTGCTCCACGCTCATCCTCCATCCCCCATCCGCCCTTGTCTCTCCTCCTCCGTTTGCGCCTCCTTCCTCCTCCTCTTTCCCTCCCGACGTCGGCGGTGCCGCCATCTTGGTGACGTTGCATTGGCGGCGTCAGTTGCATGGACGGGGAGGGCGTCGGGGGGGAGAGGGGAGGGGAGGGGGGGAGGGGGGATGAGGCGGATGATGATGAGTATGATGAGGACGAGGTAGAGGTGAAGGCGGAGGAAGATGACCAGCATGGGGCGGACGGGAGGGGGGGGGATGCGGGATGAGGCTGCTGAGCAGCAGCAGCGGCAGCAGCAGCAGCAGGAACAGCATGACGAGAAGTTAAGAAGGGATGGGGAAGATGATACGGAGGCGCGTCGGCGTGGCCAGCCCCCTTTCCGCCCCGTGAAACATCGCCGCCACCGTGACCTCCCCTTCAGGACTGGAGACACGCCAGCCGGACACTTTAGTGCACATGGGCCCCCCCTGGTCACAGCCCGGCGTGCATAATGCCTCCGTGCGGGGCTGCAGCGATGTGGGAGCCCGCCCCCCCCTCCCCTCCCCCCGGGGATGCGTTCCTCCCGGGGGGAGTCGTCGTGATGCCGCCATCGTGGGCAATGCGTTTGTAGGACTGTGGCATGACGTTGGTAGCCCCGGTGGTCGTCCGTTGACAGTACGCTGGCAGACCGTTGGCAGTGCGTTGGCATTCTGGTGACAGGTTCCGTTGGCAGGCCAGTGACAGGCCGTTGGCAGGCCGTTGTCATGCAGTTGGCAGGCCGTTGGTCGGCCGCTGACGTGCCACTTGCCGGCCGCCGACATGCTGATGGCCAGCCGCTGGCAGGCCGCTGGCAGGACGTTGGCATGCTGCTGGCAGGACGTTGGCAGGCCGCTGGCCTGTCACCGATGATAAGTGACACTGACGCCCTGTCAACGTCCTGCCACCGTCCTGCCATCGTACTTCCACCGCGTTATGCCGTCGTCTCGTCACCGTCCTGCCACCGAACCTGTCATTGTCCTGCCATCGTCCTGCAAGCGCCCTGTCATCACACGACCAACGGCATGTCACCGTCCTGTCGGCGCCCTGCGGGCGTCCTGCTGAGTCCAGTCGCCGTCCGGTCAACGTCCTGTCCTCGTCCTGCGTCTGTTCGGGGATGGACAGACCTCCCTTTAGTAGAACGTGGTTTAGTGAAAACGACCTCGGGCCCAAACCTGGCGGGCGCAAGCCTGGAAAATAACGGCCGCGGCGCCCTCTCGAGAACCGAAAACAGACAATTCACTAATCGACGTGTCACTGTTGGGGATTCTGTCCACCTCCGATCTGTGCTTTCCCCGCCTGGCTGACGTCATGCCACCGCCCTGTCCGCTTATCACGGGCCTCTGGGTCGACGACGGCGTGGCCGCGAGAGGGCCCCAGAACGCCCCACGACCCAAAACACTCCCAAACAAACACCCAAGATGCACCCAACCGACAACGTCGACGACGCGTCCGTACGCGTCCGACGCCGACGACGGCACGTCCGTCCGACGACGATGGCGACGCTTCGGCCCGACGACCACGACGAGCCCGTACGACGACGGCGACGGCGCAGTCGACAACGTGCACGCGCCAACGGCCGCGGTGCCGATGCTGCCGCCTCGTCCTCCTCGTCCGTGTTTTTGTTGGGGGGGGGGGGTCGGGCCCGGGCGGCGACGCAGCTCGGGGAAACTAAACAACCGACGGCGTCCACTGACAGACACGCGTCGAGATTGGCGGCGTCGACGTCGCCACACCCCCGCACCTCCCCACTCCCCTCGTCGCGGCACTATTGCCGGCGTCGTCGATCGCCATCGATCTGTAGCCTTTGCGACGAGTGTCTCGCGCCGCACCTCGGGCCGCCTTGGGCCCCCCCTGCCGTCTCCGTCTCTGGCTTCCCCGAGGGAGGAGCAGCAGGAGGCGAAAGCTGCCACGAGGTCGGAGTTACGCAGATTCGCACGGCGATCGAATTTTCTGCAAATCGAAAGCCCGTAAAAAACGTGCGGTTTTCGCAACTCTCCCGGGTGAGTCTCGGAACGCGCATGTCACGCAACACGCCAACCCCAGACCGCTGGCAGAGACCCCCTCCTTCGCTGGCAGAGCCCCCCCCTCCGCTGGCAGAGACCCCCCCCTCCGCTGGCAGAGACCCCTCCCTCCGCTTGCAAAGAGCCCCACCGACGGTGGCAGAGACTCCCCACGGGAGGCTGGGGTGGAATTGTGACAGGGGTGCAGATTCCCCTTGTAGTCCCCGCCCAGGTTATCCGCCTGGGGGTGCGGGGGCGGCGGCGACCACTAACCCAGCCTGTTCGCATTGGCCAGCCCCACGTGGGCCCGCGCGCGCCAACACTGCGTAGCCCCGTCGGACCTGCGTAACCGACTAAATCAGATTATCCGGGGGGGCGGGCCCGATACACCGGGTTATCGCCGGACCCACAACAACTCTCTCTACAGGGGGGCGCCCTCCCCCGCCCAATTTCCACTTACCAGAACTGCCGTCACTCGAAGAAACCCCAACTGCGGCAGACATGGTTCAGTGAGTACTGATGGGCTCTTCTCAATCTAAGTAGGTCTCCAGAGACCCCACCCCCGGATAATGGGCAAATGATTTTTTCTATCGGGAGCTACTTGAGGGTTGCCGAAACCTAACAAATCGGCAAATACAGACTCCGCTGCCGCCGCCGTCGAAAAGAAAGAAAAAGAGGAAGGGGGGAGGAGGAGGATAAGGACCGGGCGAACCAGGGGACGCGCAGAGTCCATTGCCAGCCAAGAGCCTTGGGGGGGGGGTCTGGCTCCTGAGATTACCCGGGGCCCTCCCTGGGTGTGTCCGATTCACGACACCGGCCTTCGAAAACACATGCTGACCAGCATGGAACCCGAGCTCTGTTCACCCTCACAAGTGGCAATGGGCGGCCACGGGCGGCCACTGGCCAGAGCATGGCGAGTCTTCGGGAAATCCCCCGCGAGTGGCAACGGCCAGGCCAATGAGAGGGTGATATATATATATATATATATATATATATGTGGGAGCCGACTATTTCACTTTATGTTAGTGAACGGCGCATGTCAAAACATCTACTAATTGCACCACGTAGGTCAAGCCACGAGAATTGTGCCACCTAGCTTGCACCAACAATCTTACGCCACGAAGCGTCCATAACATAGTTTGCACCACGTACGAATATGTTTTCGCAAGAGAATCCATGTACCACCCTCCCCCTGGCAAGATCGCCCCTTCTCCCTCCCGGGGACACTGCAAACTACAACATATGATTTTTTGTTTAGGGAGGAAAAGAAAAAACGTCCCTACCCTGGGTTACAGGTGCGCGGTCTGTAAACCTCCTGGGAGCTCCCAAAGGCCAGAGAGCCGCTAGGAAGCCGCGCGACACGCGCGAAACGCAGCGTTTACCCTGTCAGCCCACAGGAGGTTCAGCGAACAGCGCCTCGTAAACCAGGGTCGGGGCGTTTTTTGTAATCCCTTGATTTTGATCGCTCATTTTAGACATATGAACCCTGACCAGGCCTGTGTCGCCCCCACTACCCCAACATCCCTCTCGCATATGCCAGAAACTCATTGCGCCCCCCCCACCCCCTGCAGCAAATAGAACAGGTCCACACGCGCGCACATGTCGAAATCACACCAGCACATCCGTGCTGCAAGCATGCTCCACTACAAGTGTCAATCACTCTCAAGTTTGTCAGCGAATGCTGGCAGCATGGGAACACACATGAGCGTAACCATCTCGTCCAGAACCCGCATGTTCATCTCACCGCGTGGTGCATCCGCGTTGACTTAGCATGCGCCCAGTGCACGCACCTGTATCATGCGCGCGCGCCGCCACGCGGGCGTGTCGAACTTGTCGAAACCGCAGGCTTTCACCAGATTCCGATATCGAGTTTTAGGAACACATGACAGGCCGCATGTCTCGAAAGAGAAGACTTGCCATTGTCATGGATTTCCAGCATCGGCACTGTAATTGGCCATGCCGTCGTCGTCGTCACCATCGCTACCACCGTCGTTACTATCATGTTCGTTGCCGCCGCGGTCGGCCTCAAAATGATACCGCGCCCGCACGAGCCACCGACCCGCGTTGAAGCGCGCCCGCGTGCCAGCATGGCTTTCAAGACGCGCTGGGAAGTACCGATCGGCAAGTGTCATCGTGCCCACATCAGCTGAACCAAACCAGGTGGTCGCCTTGCCCGCGAGCGTTCGCGCACCAGCGTGGCCGCAAAGGTGCGCTATCAAGAGCCAATCGGCAGCCGCGATCGTGGCCGCATAATTGTAGCTAGGTAAGTTGCAGGTATGATACCGAAATTGTTGCGCGTCCAGTGCAGTTGACAACTCAGGAACTAACATGAATTAACTACACCACGTCAGAGTGAGCGGACAAAACGCCAATTCACTGTCGCTGGGTGCGTGGCTGAAGTGGGGGTCCACGGCGAAGATTATTCTTGTTTTGTTGCGTCGCCCCCCCCCCGCCTCCCCGCGACCCACCCGCGACCCGCCAACGACCCACCCGCGACCCACACGCGACCCATCCGCGACCCATCCAGCGACTCACCCGCGACCCACACGCGACCCATCCGCGACCCATCCAGCGACTCACCCGCGACCCACCCGCGACCCACCCGCGACCCACCCGCGACCCACCCGCAACCCGGCCCGCGACCCACCCACATTGCTTTAACGGAAAATCGGCGCCTGCGGCGAGCTCGTTGTATTATTTATAAAAAATCTAAAAAATGGGCGCCTGCGGCGGGCATCTTCAGAGCCTCGCAGACTGCAGACGTCCCCGCCGCCCTCTCACTCTTATCCGCGACTGCGGGGTGCTACGGTATTTCCTTTGCGAATTCAGTGCGCAAACTCAGATCTTCAGGTCCCACCTGGCCAACATTCGCGAAAGAAGAACTTAGAATCCGGCAGACGCACTCGTCACCGCTGTTGGACTGCCAAATGTGGCCAAGAGCTTCTTGCAAGCCCCCAGGGCCATCGGGGGGAACAAATAACTTCCAGTGGGACACGTGTTCAGTGGTCGGCCTCTTTTGCTCGATGCGCCTGGTGCACATGGGAGATCGAAGCGATACTGGCATAGCTGCTCCACGGAACTCTCTGATGGGGTCCTGGGGCACACAAATAATACACACAAATAACAGGATTCCCTTGGTTTCCCATGTATTATGGGTTCTTGTCTTCCCTCTCACTTCCCATATTTTCCTATTTTCTGGGGGAATCGATGATTGATTGTGTCTGTGTGTTTTTTCCCTCCTGACTCTCCCTGGGTGCATCCAGGCCCAATTTCCGAGGCGAACCTGCCCGTGGCGACGTCGGCGCTCACCAACCACCTCTTCCGGCGCTGCAGTCGGCCCCCGGGCATCTCGTCGGCTTCCCGGGAGCCAATTTTACTGCATGACCGTCCTGGGGCCGGCAAAGGACCTCAAGAGTTAGTGCTAGAACGACGGTTCACACTATTCTGCTGCAGCGAGGGCGGACGACAACACGTTCGGATACTTGGTGGGCCGCGACTTGACCAGGGGCACACAACTGCGGTTAGGGAAAGAGGAGGGCAGCAGCGGAGAAGGAACGCGGGAGGAAGCCTCAGGCGCAGAGAATCTTCGCCACGAGGAGTGCGCAAGCCGACCCAGGCACCGGAGACCCCGAAAACAACGAACAACAAGCCGTGGCGCTTTTTGACTTGCGACGCCTGGATCCAAGATCAGTGAGCATCGGATTGTGAAATCAGATCGAATCGGAGTGCGCGTCGGTTTGGGCTGCTCGGCATGGAATTGACATCGAGTTGAATCGGCTGCGCCGGAATGCACGGACGCACCATGCAAGCATCAGGCCACATCAACTCTGTGGGGAATAACGGAATCAAATCGGATCGAAATGAGCGAAAACAGATATCGATTCGGATCGATCGGATTGAAATGAACCCTGGGATCTGAGGGAACGACGCGCGTGCGGCTGGGGAAACTAAAAAGGTACCGATACTACTATTCTGCAAAGCTCTTCTGGGGCCCCAGGCGCGCTCTGACCAGAATCTCAGAACAAATCCAGACGCTGCGATTCGGGCCTACCAGGAGGCCCATGGAGGCCCCACAAAGGCGAGGACGAGAATCAGGTAGCGGTGTGGGTACCCTTTCCTTCTCTCAGTGGAGCTTGCTACTTGCGACGCCTGGATCCGAGGGAATGGCGCGCGCGCACGCGCGCCTCGGCCCACCAGCGCCGCAGCGCCGCGGCGCTCGAAGCGCCGTGCTCGTAGCAGCCGCGCACCGCGGCCCGCAGCCACGCGGAGGAGCCGGCAGCCCCGCCCTCCTCGCCGCGGGCGCCTCGGGGGGCGATCGATCGATCGAGCCTCGCTCGATCGAGCCTCGCTCGATCGAGGCTCGATCGAGCCTCGCTCGATCGAGGCTCGATCGAGCGAGGCGCGAACGGCCCTCGCCGCAGGCGCCTCGGGGGGCCAAGGATCGGGCAACACGCGAACTGAGCATCGTCTAAGCGGTCCCTATCCCCGAAGATCCTTGCGTTGCAATTTTCTCACAACGGGCTCTCGCCAAGTTTCGGGCCCAAGGACCCTCACAGAACAATCCAGACCCAAAAATGATACGGAAAGATGAAATCTAGGGCTCGGGGCGTGATTTGTCGAGATGTCTTTTTGTTGCAACGTCAGATCTCAGTGTCTGCACTGGCGTAGCCTTTGCCCCACTGGCCGATTTACCAACCTAGGTGCCACATTAAGGAGGGTGCGCTGGTGGGGCTGACATACCTTGGCTCAGTGGGGATGGAGAAATGCTGACTGGCCTGAATCACAGACCCTTGGAACTGGCGCGTGGCCGCCAGAATTGGGCGTGCACTTGTGTACGAGCGCAAAACAAGCCCCGTGGCAAGGATCAGAGAGACGAAATGAAAATGAACAAACGACGGATGACAGACGAAAACAACGCGAGTGACTGCGGATCCCTGGACCCGTAGTCCCTAACGTCGTCGAGGGACGAAGAGAGCGACGTCGGACGACAGGCGAAGACGACAGAATCGGGCACACCCTGACACGGATTACCGAGGATCCGTGAGTGTGGCGCGTGGCCGCCAAGTCCACGGATCGTGGAGAGCCCCCCCCCAGAACATGTCGCTGGTGCCGCCCGGTTTGGCGACAGGGCGCGTGGAATTTGCATGGAGGCGGGTCCGTCTCCCATCCTCTCGCCCTGATCCATATTTGCACTTCCTCGCGCGAGGCGCGAGCTAAACAATGTGTTCCGTTTCCATGTTGTTGTGTTGCTCTCTGAATCTGCGGTAATTCCATGGGGGCCTCCATAATCGACGCTCATCGACGCCAAGTATACGCTAATCGACGTTGAATCGGCGCTATCCAATCGATCACAGGACGCCAATCGATGCGAACGCACGCTAGAGACGGAACTACGAGGGTACACATGGCTCCCATGATTCGCTGTCGAGAAAAGAGCCCGAACGGTTATGTTCATGCTAATGCTTGCTCCCCGATGCGCAACATATCAAAACGAACACGGCCCGCGAAAACGAAAGAGCACCGGTTCGCTGGCGCCCTGCCCCGGGCCGCCCGACCCCGCGCTTCCCGCGAAGCGGAGCGCGGATAGCACGGCGTCGTCTCCACGCTCTCCAGCGGCCCCCCTGGCGAAGGGCAACACACCAGCCCAGCCCTGCGGTGCAGCGATTAGGCTTGGGATGAGGCGCATCGGGGGGAGGCATCGACCTCGAATGGCCGATACGTCGCCCATGTATCGTCGAGACATCGTCGATGCAGACCGCCCCAGGTATCGTCTATACATCGTCGGTGCATCGACCTGATACCAACGATGCATCGTGCATCGTCGATGCACCAGCCATTCGAAGGCGATGCGTCCCCCCTATGGCTACTCCCCCCTATCTTTGGCCCCGAAGGCCGCGAGTCCGCGGGACGCGATCATCTTCCCGGTCCTCTGCGGGGGAGGGTCGGAGGTCGGGCCACTTCGCGAGCCCCACCCGAGTGGCGAACAGAAACGTGCCTTGCGCACGATGGCATATTCGCCCGTACGCGGTGGCTTACGCGGGCCGCCTGCACGGCATGCTACACTGAAAACGAGGGCGCTTACCCGCGACCTGATGCAGGCAACTTTCGGGTCGGGCGAAAGGGGGGGATAGCAAAGGGGAGGTTTGAGAATCAGCTCACGTAGCTGATTTTCCCGGCGCCTCCCGGCGCTGGAGGCGGCCATGTATCGAGGAATGGGCCCCTCGGTGAGGCCGAAACCAGCTGCATGCAGCAAATTTCGTAACCCCCCCTTTCCCAATCCACCCCTTTCGCCCGACCCGAAACTTGCGCGCCAATGTCGGTGAAGGCGGCCCCCTGTTCTTGCGCCGCTGACACGGAATGCCCGGCGCCTTCCCGCCCTGACGTCCCCTCCTCCGCCCTTCTGTCGGCGTAGCACACAAGTGGGAGGAGACGGACGGCACCAGGGGAGCGGACTGCTATCAAGGCAGGCCCCTTTTGGAAACCATCCTACCTTGTCAGAAGCACCCTTATAAGCCTCCAGTCCCGTCTAAGAAGCCCCCTGCCTGCATCAAAGACACGCCTTCTGGATACCGCCCACACGAAGACCGTCCGACATGGTGGAGTCGGAGGATCGCGCCACATCGACGATGCATCGCCGATGGGGACAACGACGTCGGCGATGCATCGGCGACATCGACGAAAGGAAAATAGGGCTCAACATCGAGTCGCACCGCCGATCCATCGGCGATGGGGCGCAGTCCACCGACCCCATCCGATTCGACCCCCACTCCACTGGCGCCGCCCCCTTCTGCGCGGCACCAATCCCCCCACCATTCTGCGTTCTGGCGCTCTCCCTCCTCCTCCGGGGCGATCCGCACCGAAATGCGCACGCTCCCCGATCGCCTTGCCATCGTTTCCCCTCTGCGGCGTCGTCCCCGTGCCCTGGCAAGCCCTGGCGAGGCTGCACCCGTGACGCGAGAGACTTGCCTCGCAGCGACTGTCCCCCCTTATCGCGAGCCAGAGCCCCCCATCCCCATGGCGAGCCAGAGCCCCCCATCCCTTCCCGTCCCCTCTCCCTGCCCGCCCTCCCCTCCACATCTCTCCTCTCACTCCCATCCCTCTGCTCCACCTCCACCACCACGTCACCCCTTCACCCCCCCGCACTCCCATCCCTCTCCCGTCCTTCCGCCCCTCCAGGCCCTGGCGAAACAAACAGTTACCGATACCGCTACTCCCCGGACCTCTCCCAAGGTGCGTTCTGACCTGAATTTCGGGGCGAATCCAACGGTGGCGACGAGAGCTTCCCAGGAAACCCAGAAAGGCGAATACAAAGCAGCAGTAGTGGTATCGGTACAGTACCTTGTCCTCCTCTGGGACAGCACCCTCCACGACCGGCGCGAAGTCGACTTTGTCCTCGCTTTCGACCGCGACGACGACGACCGAAAGAGCCAGCCGCGCGCCTGTCTGGACCGCCTGCTTGCCGTTGAGCCGCCTCTTGGCGAGGCGGCTCTGGCCTCCGAGGCACGCGCGTCGGCGGCCGCGGCGCCGGCAGCAAAGGCGGCGACCGCCGCGACGAGGCCGGGAGCTAGTGGCGGTGGCAGCGGCGGCGGCAGTCCACTAGGGGAAATAAGAACGGGTTTTTCGGGTTCAAGGTGTTCGAACGCTGTCGTCGGTTTTCGAACATTTTCCAGTATCGGAGAGTTTCCCACCAGCTGCATCCCGTCGAAGGCGTTCCAAGGGAGCCCAGGTCGTCCCGAACGGCCGCCAGAAACCCGAGTTATGACCCGAAAACAAAACTCGGCGGCGCGCCGAAGGCGGGAACGGGGGAGGGCAGATCTTCAGGCGGCGGGGCTTCAGAAACCCGCCGGCCCTCTGAGACGCCCTGTGACGGCTTAGAACGCTGCTCAGAGGGCCGAGCTTGTTTTCCTTATGAGAAGGCCCGCCCCCCTGCCTTACTGTCTCCTCTGGGTGCACCGCCGAAGGGGGAAGACCAGTCTTAATTTCCAAAAGGTGCCTGCCAAACCCCTCCTTGGGGCCGGGCGGCCACCTGTTCACCCGAGGCCGCGGCAGCAAGGAAAAACAAATATGGTTTGCCGCCGAAGGCTTGCCTCACGGCGCGGCGAAGGGGATGGATGCAAAGAGGCTGGCAGAAGTCGCAAGCGACGAACATGACCCTTGTTGGCGCTAACACTGGTTGCGCGCACCCCGTCACCTCTCCTCCTCCTCATCCACCTGGTCCTCCGCCCGCCTTTTCGTCTTCTTCCTCCGCCCGCCTACTCCTCCTCCCCCTTCCTCCTCCACCTCCTCCTCCTCCTCCTCTTCCTCCTCCTTTCCCTTCTCCGTCATCCGTATCCTCCTCTCCCGTCTCCTCTCCCTCCTCCTCCTCCGCCTCCTTATCCTCCTACTCCTCCTCCCATGTAACGAGCCAGGCGACTCCTCCCGGAGCAATCGCTCGACGAGTCGCCAGCTGGGAAGGAACGCGATACTTGACAAATGCAGACAGCAAGCGCGAGGAAGAGGAAAAAAGGACGCCTGAAAAATGAAGAGTGGAGGGGGAAAAGTGAAGAAAAGTGGCGGAGCGGCGCTGGCTTAGAAACGGTTCAGGGGTGTAAGGCAGCTACTCGTGGCCAGCCTGGGAATCCAGTGAAAAAAAAACCAAATTGCATGATAAAATGTAAGAAAAGACGCGCTGCGAAATGTGTGAAATATGCACCCGCTGCGTAATTACGCAAACACCGCTCGCTGGTAGCGCAGTGGCACGCGGCGCGCTCGAAACGCAAATGCGCGCGCTCGCCCAGGGGCGAGCGTTCCCGGACAACTCGAACGCCTCGCTTGCGAGTCGACGACGCAACCCCGCCCAATGTGCACATTTCCGACGCCGCATCTGCGACGGCGGCGGCGGCGGCGACACGGCGGAAGGCAGACAAGAGGGGGCAGAAGCAGCAGCGCAGCCACTGACAGGAACGACGGCGCCGGGAAAACGACGACGGGGCCGATGAATCCCGCGCGCCAGGAGAAGGAGAGGGGGCACGCGCGCGACATCGCCCGGAGAATAGCGGTGGGCGAAGAGGGGGCGCAGAGGACGGAAGGGGGGGCGGCTCGAACTTGAAAGGGGGCGGCGGCTAGAACAGCCTCGGCGGGGCCGCTGACAACGGGCCCTCGGGACGAGGGGGACAGTGCGATGAGGTGAAGAAGAGGCAGTGGAAGCGGGCCCGGGCCGCCCAAAGCTACAGGCCGACTCGCCGCTGCAAAGGGCCACGGGCCACCCGACATTCCTGCGGCCCAAACTCTCACATGGCTACTGTACCATCGTCGCGCGAATGCCGATGGCAAAACGCCCTGCGCGCCCCCGCGCGCCGACGACGTCAAGAGCGCGCCGCCGCGGCCCGCGCGGCTGCCGTCGCTGCGACTTGCGAGTAAGCAAGCAAAAACGCCCCCCAAACTGCCGCCGACGACGCGGACCCCATCGCGCGCTCTTCATCCTGCCCACCGCCCTCTCAAATTAACCCCCTTGTTTCCCCTGGCCGTTTGCGCCGCGACCCCCCGCGGCGACCCCGATCCGCGGCGCCGCTCGCGTGCAGCCCAGCCCGCGCCGATCGCGCCACCGCCTCGGGCAGCAAATTCGAGGGCCCCCCAAATTGCTGCTAGATGGCCACCGCGACCCAGGGCGGCGAAAGATACACCCCAAGCTCCGCACCAAACGTCGGCACAATCGCCGCGGGGTCTCGATCGGCGCGGCCCCCGCGCGGCAGCGATTTGTTGAGGTGCGTCCGAGGTGCCCCCATCGAAGTGCAATGCACAAAAAAAACAAAACAAAAAAAAGCCCCGCGTTCGCCATCCCCGGGGGCACTCGGCGCGCCCACTAAAAATACAAAAATTAAGCGGCCGAAGTAGGCGAGACGCCCACCGACTCCGCGCGCGCATGCTTCACACATGTTTGTTTATTTCCCCAAATGTTTTGCACAACAAATGCGCAACACATGCGTTGACAATAAGCCAGGGAAGCGCCTATTGTTTTCACACCCGAAACATATTGCACGCGCGAAAAATAAACCCGCCCCGATCAGTGAAAACGCAAGGAAAAAACAACAATACATAAACATCCGAAATGACTCGTTCCCCGGGGCAGCCAGCGGGGGCGAAGTGGAATGGCGCGGCGCCCCCGGGAGGCCCGCGACGGAATGCGGCTGCCCCATTGGGCCTTGCCCTCCCCCTGCCCCGTGCCTTGGGATGAGAGCCCGGCCGCCCCCCAGCGCAGGGCGGGCGGGGGGCGGGCGGGGGCGCGGCGTCAGGCGAGGTGCGCGGCCGCGCGGCCCAGCAGATGACGTCTGCGCCGCGCCACCCCCCGCGGCAATGTACCCCAGAAAATTTCGCCGACGTGGGGCGGCGCCTCAAGGGCAATGGCCCTGCGAAAAAATGCCGCGGCCCCGAATGGGGGCTCCAGCCGTCGCCCCTGATGGGGGGGCCCACCGAAGCCCCCAACGGCGGCGGCCGCGCGCGGTGCTCGCAGGCCCCTCAAGCATTTGCCCAACCGAAAGCCGCAGTGGTGGCGGAGGCTGCGCGTCCCACTTGCACACCCCATCGCACACTTCGTGGCCCCACAAGCGACTCCGTCGAGGTCGCGGTAGCAGCGGCCGCGCGCGGCACTTGCGCTCCCTGGGCTCCGCCTAAGGCCCCAGCGGCACCGCGCGCGGCGCTTGCGCACCCCTCGCGCGCTCGATGGCCCGAATAAGAAAACCCGCCAAAAGGTCCCAGCGTCAGCGGCCGCGCGCGTACCTGGGCGCCGCTCGCGCGCGTCGCGGCCCCATGGGGGCCTTCGCCCTAGGCCCTAGAGGCGGCGGCCGCGCGCGGCGACTGCAGAACACTCGCGCAGTTCGCGGCTCGACGGGGGACCCCCCCGAAGGCCCTAGCGGCAGCGGCTGGGCGCGGCATATTTGCGCAACTGTCACGCGTGTCGTGGCCCTGCAGGGGGCTCAGCTGCAAGCCCCGACCCCGCTGGCACCGCTCGCGCGGCGGCCCTGGCCCACGTCGGCGCGCCCCTGTCACGCACTCCCTGGCTCCCAAAGAAATTCCACCAGAAACTGTGATCAGAACTGCAGATGGGCGGGCCCTTCGCCAATAATTTGTTGGACGCGCACGGGCAACGCCAGGCCCCGCGCCGCGCCAATTCATGGCGCGCCCCCGCGGCGAGAGACCCTAAAACCGAACCATGGAAGCCGATCCCGCGCGACGCTGCAGGACACATGGTCGCCCTGAGCTGCCATGACAATCGGCTTTCTCAGCAAGGCACTCGCTAAGCGCCGCAAACACCGTTTGCGCCTGAGCGCTTACACATGATAGCATAATGTCATGGACCCTACACATGTCAAATATATGCTGTTGTTCACCTGTTTCCGAAACCTATGTTACGGCTACTTTGAACTTATCCCACATACCAGCACCTATCCACATTACCTTCGTTCTAAGTTCAGGGTGGGGCGTTTCTTCCGAGAGGTTTGAGGCCGCAGCTGCTGTAGACATTGCCGCCCTGGACATCGCCACTGCGGCCACCTGATTCGTTTTGGAATCTCGAAGCGGTGCGGTGACAGACCGTGCGGTGACCTCGAAATCCCGCAAGACCTCACCGCACGGTCCGTCACCGTACGGTCTTGGGACCCCGGAGGCCCCTGTCGCCCGAGACATCCTCGGAGAACGACCCGAGTCCCAAAACCGTGCGGTGACCCCGAATCCCCACCGACTCGCCGCACGGTGTGGTCACCGCCCCGTTTGGGGGCCCCCGATTCGTAAAGGCAGCTGTGCGTTGGAGGTCCACGCTCGCCAAATGAAAGGCGCAATGGCCTCTCCCCCTGCCCGTGAGGAGCCCCTCACAGGCGTCCCCCAGTCCAACGACGGGGACCCTCATCTGGAACCAGGCGCAAGGTTCCCAAGGCGTGCGACTGGGGGCCGCCCGGGGGGTTCCACTGGGCGTGCGGGAGGTTTACGCCTTCCGCGGCGGTGGCTTCCCCGGTAGAAGCCCCCCAAAATCATATGTACCCGCCTCCCGCCACAGTTCGTGGTGCGAAAGCGTGGCGCGAAAGAGGCGAGGTTAAACAAGAGGGCGTGAGTTTGGGCAGCGCAAAAGAGAAGACATGATGCGCTGCGGCTGGTTCTCGGCACCGCGGGCCGCGGCCACCCTTTCGCAAAGGTAGCCGATGGCACTGTGTACCTGTTGCCGCCGGTGGCTGCGTTTGCGCAGTGGCTGGCATCCACGTTGCCTGGTGGGACTTGAAATGGCTGCTGCGGCGGTTGGCACAATTATGAGGGAGCTGGCTTGCATGCTGCGGGCCGCAGCCACCAAGGGTTTCGCAGTGGTGGCCAGCGGTGTGCTTTTTTACCCCCCACCTTTCTATGCTCGGTACCCGACCCCATCCACAGCTTGCGTTGCGAACGTAGAGTGTGGCGCGAAAGAAGCGTCCTCCTCCTCCTCCTCGTCCTCCTCCTCTTCCTCCTCTTCCTCCTCCACGACCCCAGTGAGCTGCGTGGCGCCACGTGGAGATGTGTCGTGCGAAATGTATACGTGTCCTCCTCCTCCTCCTCCTCCTCCTCCTCCTCCTCCTCCTCCCCTGGCTTCGTCTCGAACGCACCCAAATGGACCCTTAGCCAAGGGCGGCCAGAAGACAGATTGCGGTGGACGCGTGATCGGAAATCGGTGGACGGGCACACCCGTCGCGAAATGCGACCACGGGCGCCAGTCGTGGCAGAGTCACAGGGCGCCAACCGTAGCAACGATGAACGTGCAAACAACAAGACGTATTGGGAACCGCATTGACGCTGCGAGGTCGTGGCTCCCGGGCACGTCCGCAGGGCTTTCAAAGGTCGACGGGGAGCGGCCCAGGGCACTGGACGTTGGCGGCGGGGAAGGCGGGCAACCCAACGCCTCGCGAACACAGGCCACGTGCACGCTGGCACCCAGCGGCCAGGGTGCGGTGCACGTCGGGTGCAGGCGTGGTTCCTCCCTGGCCGGGCGAGCACGCGAAGACGCAACAAGGGGGCGGGGTGGACAGGACGGGTGCGTCGCTGCGCCCCCTCCGCCTTGACTACCTACCAAACCACCCCAACCCAAGCCGAAGACCCGAATTTCAGGTTGGGGGGGGTACGGACTTCATGTGTTGTCTCGATGTTCCCCGACCCCCCCCCCCACTGGAAATGGAGGGCAAATCGGGGCCTTCGGGTAAGGTTGGGGTGGTTTGGTGGGCGGTGACCACCCGCCCTCGCCGAGTCCGGGGGGGCGGGGGCCGCCGAGGCTCTGAAGAGAGACCGCAGGGGGAGCGCGTGGAGTTCCTGAACGAGGGGCGTGGGCTCCGCAGCCCCTTCCCCCCACAGCGCACCCGGCTCCCAACACTCCGCCACCGCCTCTTGGATCTTGGAGGTAGATTGGGCCGTCTTGGAGCCACGGGGCCTCCTTGGAACCGAATTGAGGTTTGGGTCGTCCTGGGCCGTCGTGAAGCTATTCTGGGCTGCCATGGAACTATCTTGGGCAGTCTTGGAGGCATCTTGGGGCCCCAGATACGTTTAGGACAGTCGGCTCTGAACAAGATTTAGGCCGCGGCGTGTTCAGAACCGTCGGTTCACGTCCTTCCGCACACAGCACTTGAGGATGATGGTTTTGATGCGCCGTCGAAGGCAACACCACACCGCTCACCCTCTGGGACTTCGCCTCCGGCTCCTGTCCAGGGTGTACCTTTTCCTGTGCAAGCTCTTCAGCACCGCCTGCACCCCGCACCCTCCAGCCGCCTGAGGCCCCGTCCGCCCGCGCTCTGTCTCCCCAATTAGTGCTTTGCGCGGCCCGCCTAGCTCTTAACCGGAAGAGGCTCGCTCTCGACCCGCAGACCAAAAAAGTTCAGAACCGTCGGGCCTGCACACATTGCTTCGTCGGCGGTGAGGCAGGAGCAGTCCGCTCCAACGTGTGGCCAATCGGGGCAATCGAACCGTCGGGCCTGCACACATAGACTGTTCAGAACTGACTGCTTTTAACAAGATTGTTTGGCTCCTGGGAGGCACGGCGGAAGTGAGGGCAGCGGGGATTACTTTGAGGCCTCGCGGATCCCTCGGGGGCGGCGAACTGCGCAACCGTCGCAGAGTCCGTGGACTCCTGGGAGGCACGGCGGAGGGGAGGGCAGCGATCCCGCTGACACCACGCCCCCGCGGCTCCGCCGGGGGCTGCGAACTGCGCAACCGTCGCCACTTTCGCGGGCTGCCGCAGGGCACGGCGGAGGTGAGGGCAGCGCAGGCCCCTTTGAGACCCCGCGGCTCCGTCGGGGGCTGCAGACTGCGCAGCTGTTGCCACTTTCGTGGTCTTCCTGGGAGGCGCGGCGGAGACGAGGGCAGCGGGGATCCTCTTGAGACCTCGCGGCTCCGCCAGGGGCTGCGAAAAGGGCAACCGTCACTACTCTCTCAGGGGCTCCTGGGGGGCACGGAATTAGGGGGGGGGGGTGCAGCGGGGATCCTGTAGAGACCTCGCGGCTCCGCCGGGGGCTGCGAACTGGCGCGACCGTCTCACGCTCGCGGGCTCCTGAGGCTTGAGCCAAAATGGCTTGAGCCAAAGGAGGAGGAGGAGGAGGAGGAGGAGGAGGAGGAGGAGGAGGAGGAGGAGGAGGAGGAGGAGGAGATGGAGGAGGAGGAGGAGGAGGAGGAGGAGGAGGAGGGAGGAGGAGGAGGAGGAGGAGGAGGAGGAGGAGGGGAGGGCAGCGCAGAGCACCATCGGGCCTCGCGGCTCCCTCGGGGGCTGCGAGCGGGCTCGAGCGTCGCCACTCGCCTGTGCTCCCGAGGGGCACGGCCGAAGTGCAGGACCGCGGGAGCGCGGGGGTGCTTCTGAGGCTCGCGGCTCCGCCAGGGGCCGCGGACTGCGCCGTCGTCGCAAATTTCGCAGACCCCTGGGAGGCACGGCGAAGTGCAGGACAGCGGGGATCCCTTGGAGACCTCGCGGAAGCTCCGAACTGCGCAACGATCGCCACTTATGTAAGCTCCTGGGAGGCACGTGGGAAAGTGGTTGGGTACGTCTCGGGCGATCTTGAAATTATTGGAATCCGCGCAGCACTCTAGTAATTCTATACCTGTCGGGTACTCCTGCTCTGGCTTCCTCCTCCTCACGCTTCTCCTCCACCGTCCTCTTCCTCCGCCGTCCGCTTCCTCCTCCGCCCCCCCTCCCGCCCGCAAAGCAATACGCCTCCTCCTCCTCCTCCTCCTCCTCCTCCTCCTCCTGCTCCTCCTCCTCCTCCTCCTCCTCCTCCTCCTCCTCCTCCTCCAACCGCCCCCCGGCGCCTGCTGCGCTGGAGGCCGCGGGCGAGCCCCCGTGCCTCACGGGACACCCCCCCTCGGGCGGGGCGGAGTCGCAGTCCTCGCATGGGGGGGGGGGGAGCGGCGAGGGCGAGAGGTAGAGGGAGACGGTCGAGGGGAGGTAGAGAGGGGGGGGGGGGCCAGGGGAAGGAGAGGGGAGAGGGAGAGAGGGAGAGGGGACGAGGGGAGGGAGAGAGAGAGAGAGGGAGGGGGGACGAGGGGAGGGAGAGGGACGAGAGAGGGGGAGAGGGCAAGCTGGGTGCGCAAGCGTCTTTCCTGACGTCCTGCCCATCCCTCCCATGCCTTACCATTGCGTACATACCCTCTCTATTCGCACAGTTGGATGTCGAATAGGTCAATGACCCGAGAGTTCGCGATTCCTGGTATAGCACGGCATAGCATGGCATAGAAGAGCACGGCCACAGCCGACAACGTCGCGTCGACAACGCGAATCATTTCGACAACAAGGTCAGAGGGAAACCAGACATGACACAAGACGGGAAATGCAAATGGACGGTTTGGAAAGCGGGAAGCGCAAAATGAGATCAACGTTGCAGCGGGAGCACGCGCGGAACCGAAGACAACGCTGCAGCAGGAACACGATTTGGAACAACCGAAACACGACATGAGGTCAGCGCTGCAGCAGGCACATGATTTGGAAGGACAGAGAGACAGATACTGGAGCCAACGCTGTAGCGGGAGCGCCATTCTAGAAGGACTGAAAAACGGTCGGATTGGAAAAACATGTCGTATTCGTCAACGCGGCGGCATACCGTGTAAAAAGCTATACGCGGATGAGGCAAGGACGCCTCACCGGGGACTTCGGGGGAGACAGAGGGGAGTTGTGTTCATATTGTGTAACTCTTACTTCAACAAAGAGAGGGACGAGGGGACGGAGGGAGAAGGAGAGGGAGGAGAGAGAGAGAGAGAGGCTGACCACGGGCCCGCGTCCTCTAGCCGCAGGCTGGGGCACCACAGCGTGCTCGCCAGGTCCACCCAGGCCGTCCGCTCGGGCTCCTGGCGCGGAGCCCCGCGGACCGCTCCGCTTGCTTCTGAAGCCAGGACGAGGACAAATCGAGCATCGCTGAGATCCAGCAGAGCTACAAAATGTCTCGGGCGCCGCGACCTTCTCAGAGCGTTCCGAGAGCGTTCCGGAACGCTCTGGAACGGATTCATGTCGACTCTAGCCCCGTCCGATCGCTTCCTCCGGGAGCCGAGGGCGCCCGAGGGCGCCCGAGGAACCGACGTCCTCGCACAACCAGCGGCCACCAGGATCGAGGGCGTCGAGGACTCAAGGGCTCGGGGGCCTACAGGGGCGGAAGACCTCCTCGAGATCGAGGACCCCAAGAACCCACGAAGCGAGCCCCGACGGCCGTCCATGGCGATTCCCGGGCACGAGCCCCCCCTCCCCTGACCTGCCCCAGCACCACGAAGCTGCTGCTGCTGCTGCTGCTGCTGCCGCTGCTGCTGCTCCCCCCCCATGGCGCGGGCGCGACGCGAGCGAGGTGCCGCGGGCCTCCTGCTCGGCCCACCTGCGCCGGCAGCCGGCCACTGGCCGGCGGCGTCGGTCGCTAGCGTCGTCGCTGTGCGCGTCGTCGTCGCTGTGCGTGTCATCGTCGCTGTGCGCGTTGTCGTGGCCCGTCGTCGTCGTCGTCGTCGTCGTCGTCGTCGTCGTCGTCGTCGTCCTTGCTGCTGGTCGTCGTCGTCGCTGCTGCTCGTCGTCGTCGTCGTCGTCGTCGCTGCTGCTCGTCGTCGTCGTCGTCGTCGTCGTCGTCGTCGTCGTCGTCGTCGTCGTCGTCGTCAACCGTCTTCCATCGCTCCTTATCCGCCGACTCCTCCCTGCTCCGCTTCCCCAGGGAGTCCTCGATGCAAGCCTTGGTGGCCCAGGGCTTCCCTCGGATAGCGACCTTGTCAAATGTCCGCTGTTTTCTGGCCCGAGGGTCCCCCAATCCATGACCACGGTGAGCGATTTTGTTTTCCCTGGGCGCTCGATTGTGGCTGGCTCGAGCCACGGTGTCAAAATGGCTACTTAAGGTTTTCATGGGGCCGATCCTCCAAGCGGCCCGCGATCTTGAAGACATCCCGCAAGCCCCTTACTGGTCTCAGATCATACCAAGTTGGTCTGCGTTTCGGGATGTTTCCCCGCTGGGATATTGAACGTGACCCTAAGAAAATTGGCCTCCACATAGGTTGGGCTGATGACGCGGTTGGCTTAGGCTGTGGCACGACTGGTGGTGCCTGCAGAGCTGTCCGAAAGCTCAAAGGCAGGCGTGCAAATGGTACCCTCCGTTCGGTTCGCATCTTTCGGCTTCGTAAGCGTGCCAAGTTGTGCAGTGTGCGCGAAGTGTCTTTTGGGCTTCAGAGAGCCCCCCCTCATGGGCACCCCGCGATGGCCACGCCGCCCTCCACCGTCACCATCCCGAGACGTCGCACCGCGTCCACCGCGGCTGGAATGGAATGGAATGGCGGGGCCTTGAAGGCAAGATGAGGGCCGAGGGGCCGATGTCGACGGCAAGAGACGGGCCGCCGACGGCCCCCGGGGCCACTTCGGGCCCCGCGCCTCCTGCCGAGGGCCGACCGAGACCACGGGGGCGCGCTGCGGCACCGAGGGCGGCAGGAGGGAGGCTGGCGCGGCGCGCCGGGGCCGCCGCTGGGAGCTTGGCCACGGCAGCTGCACAGGCGCGGCCAGCTGAGCCTGCGCCTAGGGTCGAGAAGGACGCGGCCGCCATCCCTGCGAAGCCGATGAGCCTCGGGCCCTGGTGCGTGACCAGAAATCTCCTGGGGAGGCGCAGGTTGAAGCCGTGGGCTACGCCGTTCCGCCAGAGCACGTCGCGCCGCAAGTTCTCGTAGAATTTGGCGATGCGCAAGAACAGACTGGCCGAGGCGAGCCCGCTGCTCCGGACGAAGGCGGCGCCGGCGTTGTTGCGGCCAGCCTGCCTTCTCACTGCCTCTGTCGGCCCTGCCCAAGAAGAAGTGGCAGTCGCGGGCGGCCCCCCAGGCCGCGCAGACTGGCTGCCCGAGCCTGCTCCAGAGGCCCATGAGAGAGGCGGGACACGGGCGATCGGCCGCGCTCCTCCTCCCGCCTTGGGGGTGGAAACCATGTGGGTGGCCATGAACTGCAGCCGCCGAGGTGCCTCGTCATTGGCCGCAAGGAGGCCCAGTAGCCGTTGCTGCAGCATGGCAGGCAGCAGCGGCATCTGCCGCGGGCGCAGCTGGCCGGTTCCGAGGCCCGCCGTGGGCGAACACCTCCTGCTGGCTGTGCGGGGCCGGTCCGGGGCGATCGCTGGGAGGGACCAGCCACTGACGTCCCAGGCCTCAGCCCCTGCGCCTGTCGCGAAACCCACCTGCTGCCAAAGGCCCTGCCAGCTGACGGTCAGCTTGTCGACCGACCCCATGCCAGCGAGGGGCCTGTCGGCGTCGGGGTCCCGAACCTGTGGAGGCGGTACCGCCTCCACGAAGCGGCGGGCCAGGCGACCTCCTCGCTGGCCTGCCTCCCGGGACAATCGCCTGCAGACCGCTGCGCAGCCTCCCCATCTCGGCGCTGGGAGCTGGCCAGCCGCTGCTGGAGGGCGGCGATGGCTCGCGCGTGCCCGTGCATGCTCACTCCTGAGTCAGGGGGGGGCTCGGCCGCTCCGAGCCCCCCCCAGGGTGAGCGTTCACCCGTCGGCTTCGGGGTGGGCTGCGGAGCCTCGGCCAACCCCATGCCCTGCAGGCCACCTTGTCGCACAGGCTCCAGGGGCGACGCGTCCGAGCCGAGCAGACCTCGGGGATCTTCTGACCCGGGTCAATACAGACCCGGGTCAGCGGGAAACCAAAAACTGCAATGCAGGAAAAAAAAAAAAACTGCAACGCAGGTCTTCGCAAACCCGCGTCAGGCAATACGCGCGGCCGCCTCGCGGCCACGAGCGGCTCGCTAACCCGGGTCAGCCAGAGGGGGTCTTTGCAGGATCCTGCAGGATCTGGCGCTCTGGCTGACCCCCGTTTGCGCTGACCCCCGTCTCGAGGCTCCCGAAGACCCATCAGGGGCCGTCGGCCGGCTTGCCTGCAGCACGGGCGCTGCCGGCGGCGACCTCGGCACAGGAACGCTTCCATGCTGGCCTGCCACCGCCCGCCATAGTTAGCTGCACTGCTCGGAAAGGTGGGGCTTCCCGGCCGAACACTACGGCACCACTGCACAGCACGCTGAGGAGAACAACCGCAAGCATTCTGTCTCTTTGCGAGGCGTCCCTCGCGTTCAGGAACGCCCGACAGGCTCGCGGTCGTCGGGATCGCCATGGCTTTGAGCCAAAATGGCTGCGGAGGCGACCGTGGCTGGTCAGGGTCCACAAGGACTGTCTGACGTCTGACCTCAACTCCTGCGGTGTGACTTGGGGACAATGATCCCGCGGTGTGGCTCCGTATCCATTTGCTGGAGTCGTGGCTGGACATGTGGGTGCCAACCACGACCCTGCACGAAAGGGTCGGGTCCTCTTGGGGTCACGTTCGTGCAAGGTTGGGTCATTCCCCCAGTCGAGCAGGTTGGCGAGCTCGAAACCCGATCGCAGCCGTGCAGGCCACGTTGTCGGACATGAGCTGGCTGTTACAATCTGCCACAGAATGGCGCAGGCCTGCCGGGAGTGAGCCGGAGCCCTGGCATTTCCTTGACCCCTTCTCGAAGAAGCCAGCCCTGATGATGTGTTCGATGTTTCGGAGCTGCTCGAGGACGCCATGGAAGATATGTTGTCGCTCCGCCGACACTCACCCCCACACAGCCTCGCTCGACCGAAGCGCGGAATGTGATCCCCTTTATCAGGGTCGAGGTCTCCCTTGCTGTCCGCAAGGACGCCTACAGCTCACCACAAGCGTCACGGGGGGGCAGTGGCCTCAGCAGCGCCATCTCGAGGCTGGCGTCCCATTTGTGCCATAGATGTGGACAGCACCCAGAATCGGTGTTCCATAGAATATGGGAGTGTCCTCGCAAACGTGGAGAACCAGCGAACGAGAAATCCGCCGACCCTGTCGGCGTGTGTCAGGGCGAATTCTGGGTCCGTCGTCCTCGGGTGTTCCTGGGAAACGTTATTTCACTCGATTTGCTCTTCCATTCCTGGAGGCTCTCTCGAGGCCCTGTTTGGCGCGCCAAGCTCGTGAACTCGAGGTAGAGGTACATCGAGCCAGGTCGCAATCGGAGCCGTAATGGAGTCGAAGGGAAGACCCCTCCATTTGCACCCCTTCTTTTCTGAAGGGGCCCCAGGACACACAAATAAATACGCACAAATAAAACTATTCCCCATATGTTCCTATATTTTCTGGGTTTCTGTCTTCCCCCCCACTTCCCATATTTTCCCATATTTTCTGGGAAATCGAGGATTAATTGTGTCTGTGTGTTTCTTTTCCTCCTGATTTTCTTCTTTAGCAGGGAGAATCCATGTGGTGCAATCTGTGTGGTGCAAATTATGCGAAGCCGCGACGGGGCGGCGACGGCGACACCATCGCCGCCAGGCCGACACATCTGGCCCAAACGGCGGTTGGCGACGAGGCGGCGACGGCGACAACACAGAAGGGGAACTGGAACACACAAATAAATACACACAAATAAAAATATCCCCCATATTTTCCCATATTTTCTGGGTTTTTGTCTTCCCCACCACTTCCCATATTTTTGCATATTTTCCTGGGAGTCGACGATTAATTGTGTCTGTGTGTTTCTTTCCCTCCTGAAACACAGCCGCTAGACCGACGATCAGGCCGGGGCGACGAGGCCGCGACAGTGCGGCGACGGCGAAAGCATAGCCGTCAAACCGACATTCAGGCCCAATGCCTTGGAGAGGGAATCAGAACCCGTAAGCGCAACCACTGTTTGGGGAACATTCTCGGCGTTTTGCGCGGGCTTCTTGGATCGACGCTGGACCCCTCCCTGGCGAGCGTAGCTTGCCAGGGGCGGCGCCGGAAGCGCCGCCAGAGGGCTCCAGCGCCCATCCACGAAGCCCGCGCAAAACTCCGACAGCGTCTGCTCGTGCCAGTTTCTGCCCCTTGGGGACGACAGCATCACAGCAATTCAGTGGACTTTTCAGGAGGTCCCCTCGGGAATGCATGGCGACGAAACGGGAGGACTGGCTCAGTCGAGTGGGGGGGGATATCGACCTGGAATCATCGATGCCACGACGATATATCGGCAACAGACCCCCGAGGGTGAATCCGCACGTCCCTGGGCGGGGTGGGGCTATAGCAGGTCCCTATCATTTATCAATGGGCGATCGGGGGTCGATGCATTCCCCCGAGCCTATCACCCCAAGAATGCCCCGCTGGCATTCGGGCCCTTGACTTGACTCTCGGGAAGCCGTTCGGGACGATTTGGGCACCCTTGGAACGCTCCCGACAAGGCGCAGCTGCTGGAAAGCACCGCGGGGCTAGAAAACCACCGAAAGCCCACGACAACGCCCGATACCTCGAGCCTCGAACCCGAAACTCGTCTCCCCTCCAAAGCCTCTTCCCCCCATCGTTGCCTCCCAGGGCAGAGCCCACCGACCTCGACATGGACACTCTAACGGTCAACGGCCGCTGGCTGACGCTGCCCCTGGGGGGCGCAGGGCGGCGCCCTCGGTGCGCCAGGGGGTGCCCGCCTGACTTCCGCCTCGGTGTGCGCCCGCGGGCCCTGCCCGAAGGAGACGACCTTCGCACCGACTGGTCGCTCGGCCGCCGCCGACGCCAGCGCTCCTCCTCGTACTCCGAGGCAGGAGAGAGAGGAACAACAAAAGGCATAAACATGAGCTGTAGGAGGTCCACGAGGATTAGTTGGATCTGCGCTGGGCGCCCCTTGGCGGCGCCTCCGGCGCCGCCACTGGCGAGCTCCGCGCGCCAGAGAGGGGGGCCCAGAGCCGATCCAAGAAATCCGCGCGGAGCTTCGAACATGAATGAGTGCCCATGTCTTTCCGACGAGGGAGAGGGAGAGGGAGAGAGCTAGACAAATGCCAAAACCATACTTGATCACGTCGTGGAAAAACAAACACGTCGGGCGGCTTCTTGCCGTTTTCGGCGCCGGGGGGCCCTGAGGGGCCCCGGGACCGTCAGGAGAACGGCTCGGAAGGAGAAATTGCCCCTGGCCCATCATTGGATGACAAATTCGTTCGGTCGCGATCGGTCGCGACTGATCTCGACCGAGATCGGTCACCACCGACCCGTCGCGGCCGATGTTGAAGCAGATCGGTCGCGACCGATGCAGGAATTTGAAGCAAAATCGGTAGCGACCGATCTTGTTGGTGGCGAATGGAAAATTCCAGTATAGTATCCAACGATCCGCGAGGGAGAGCCCTTCGCCGCCTCTGTGGAGCAGGGCCCCGTCGGGCCACTTCCAGAGCGGGGTCCGCCCGAACGGGGCCAGGAAGGTGAGGACGGGGGACGGCGCCGCAACGCCTGCGCAAGGGAAACGTGGCGGCGGCAGCGGGACAAAGAAACCAGTAGAGAACAAACGAATGCGTACGCAGACACAAACAATCGGAGGTCCACGTGGATTTCTTGGATCGCGCGGAGCGCTCCGAGGGCAGCCCTGGAATTGCCGCCAGGGGGGTCCAGCGCCGATCCGAGAAATCCGCGCGGACCTCTGAAAATGACTCGCCGAAAACGTGAATACTGTTCTTCTAACCGGGGGTCCAGACCACACCGCATCGCCGATGCGGAGCCATCCTCCAACCCCATCCACTCCACCCCATGTGGCGGCCTGGACAGAGAGAGAGAGAGAGAGGGCAGACTATTCGTCTCCAGCTACCCCGCGGTGTCCCCGAGGAGGGGAGAGAGGGATGGATGGAGCGGGGAAAGGCGGAAGGCGAAGACCAAGGCGGCAAACACGGCGACGACATCGATGAACAGGCGACGACAACCAAGACGATGACGACGACCGCGACGACGACAGCAACGACGACCACCACCAAGAAGACGACCACCACACCGCAGCGCCGACGGCAAAACCGCGATGACGCTGAAATCGACGAGGACGGCCACGACGACCTCTACCACGGCCGCCACGATGACGACAACGACGACGGCGAAGACGACGGCGAGGACGATGACGACGAAGACGAAGGCGATGGCGGCGGCGGCGGAGGCAACGGTACCGACGGAGGCGGCGGCGGCGGCGAGTGCGCTGAGCCGGCGTGGAAAAGCGAGCGACAGCGAGCGCGCGGGACTGGCGGAAGGCGCCTCCGCCTCATGCCAGCCGCCGCCCCGCACCTCTCCGGGGATGATCGCCATAGTCATCCTCCTTCCTGGCCCTCCTCCTCCTCCTCCTCCTCCTCCTCCTCCTCCCTCCTCCTCCCGCTCCTCCCCTCCTCCTCCTCCTCCTCCTCCCCCTCCTCCTCCCTCCTCCTCTCCTCCTCCTCCTCCTTCCTCCTCCTCCTCCCTCCTCCCTCCTCCTCCCTCCTCCTCCTCCCCCTCCTCCTCCTCCTCCTCCTCCCTCCTCCTCCCTCCTCCTCCTCCTCCTCCTCCTCCTCCTCCTCCTCCTCCTCCTCCTCCTCCCTCCTCCTCCTCCTCCTCCTCCCTCCTCCTCCTCCTCCTCCTCCTCCTCCTCCTCCTCCTCCTGTTCTCCTCCTGTTCTCCTCCTCCCCGTCCTTCTTCCTCGCCCTCATCCCCCTGTACACTCCGAGGGTGCGGGGGTCACAAGGGAGGAGGAGGGGGAGGACGTCCGAGCCAGAGAAAAAGGGGGAGGAATGGTGGGCTCGACCATCCCCACAGGGGCCGAGTCGAGCTCGCGGCTTTCGGGAAAGCGCCAAACCCCATGGCCGCGACAATCGGGTGGGAAGGAAGGGGAATAGAGGAAAAGGGGCGGGGGGAAAGGATGAGGAAGGACGGGGTGTAGAGGACGTCCTCCTCCTCATCTGCTCCTCCTCCTCCTCCTCCTCCTGCTCCTCGTCCCTCCTCCTCCTCCTTGTTCTCCTCCTCCTCCCTCCGCCTGTCTCCTCCCTTTTCCTCTGTTATCCTCCTCCTCCTCCTCATCCTCCTCCTCCTCCTCCTCTGCCTCCCCTTCGTGCATGCCCCTCTCCCTCCCCCACTCTGCCTTCCTGCAGACAAAAGACCTGTAGTACAGATAGTGTCCCCCAGAGGTAGAAGCAGCGTTGCAAAATAAGGCAGTCGCGCGCCCTCTGATCGCCTCGCCTCCCGCAACGTCTCTCTCACAACCTCGTGCCCCACCTCTTGAATTCGTCTCTCGTCCTCTTGCGTCCCAGCTGGTCCCTCTTCTGTCGCATCGTATTCTGCGTATCACACGATGTGGACATTTTGGGGACCTTGGTCCGCCAGGGCGCCCATCGGCGGATAGAGGAGAAAACAACACAATGTGAAGGAATGTTTGGGAAGGGGGGGGGGGTAGAGTGTCAGTTATGGTGCGCGCACCTAGTCCTCATCTCTCCTCCCACCCCCCAGCAGCCAAATTTCATCGGCCAGAAGGGAGGTAGGATCTCAGGGAGGGTGTGCAGGCCACAGAGCCCAGGCCCACGCTGCCAACGCTTATGATACATCTGTCATGGTTACACATGTGTATAACTAGTTAAGTATACAAATTCCTGGCTGCCACATAAACTGCACCACAAAGGTCGCATCACGTAGAGTGCGCAGCATCGGTGACACACAATAGATTGCACGACATACAGTGTACCACGTAGATTGTGCTCCGCGTTTGCTGCACAGCCCAATTCTAAATGCTTCGCGTATCCCCACCAGTTCTTCCAGGTACACGCATCACCGCAAGAAAGTCCCTGGGTCTCCCCACCACCTCCCGCCACCCGTGGCCCCGAATGGGCCCGTCTCACCACGCCGCGCCCGGCCTAGGCCGTAATACCCGGGACCGCCCTCCGCTGGGGCGAAGGCTACCTCCCCCCCTTTTCTTTAGCGCAGCTTAGCTAGACAGCCTACGCTGGACAAATGGCCCACCCGCCACCTTTTCGGGCTCGCCGTCGGGGCCATCCCCCTCGGGCGCCCGACATCTCACCCTCAAATGCCCTGTTGGGCCACCGCTGGCTCACGTCTGTAGAGGCCTCGGCCACCCTGGAAGGTGCTATCCGAAGATGGCAGTTTTCCTGTCTCTCGACCCTGAGCACCGGTTAGCTGCGACCCTGGATCACCTCGGACCCACAGTCCCCACGGGTGCGTCGGCCCGCGGCAACAGCGCTGCCAGTCAGCACGTGCCTCAGCGGACTGCAGCCGGCCCATCCTGGACCGCGCCAACAGTGGGCGGAGAGATCGACGGATCGCGCTGACGGCAGCTTAGCTAGACAGCCTTCGCTGGACAAGTGGCCCACCCGCCACCTTTTCGGGCTCGCCGTCGGGGCCATCCCCCCTCGGGCGCCCGACACCTCACCCTCCCTTGCCCTCTTGGGCCACCGCTGGCTCACGTCTGTAGAGGCCTCGGCCGCCCTGGAAGGTGCTGTCCGAAGATGGCAGTTCTCTTTTCTCTCGACCCTGAGCACCGGTTAGCTGCGACCCTGGATCACCTCGGACCCACAGTCCCCACGGGTGCGTCGGCCCGCGGCAACAGCGCTGCCAGTCAGCACGTGCCTCAGCGGACTGCAGCCAGCCCATCCTGGACCGCGCCAACAGTGGGCGGAGAGATCGACGGATCGCGCTGACGGCATTAAATCGGCCCAATGAAAGTTCCTGGAATTTTCATCACGACGCTGGCCGGCGGAAGTCGACGGAAGTAAAACGAGGCGGAAGACGGGGGAAGGCCGCCGGAAGGCTTGCCAATGTCAGCGGAAGTAAACGACGCCCCTTCCGAACCCCCTACCCCCGTAGAAACCTAGCAATGTTGTTTTCCTCCGTGGGCCGGGCGGGATCCCGCCTGGCTTATTCCGCTTTGATATTATAAGTTTAGTTCGGGACGATCAAAATCCCACCCATTCAAAATTGGGTGGACCAAAATCCCGGGCCGTTCACGGATCCCACCATGCTGGGATCGGCTCGAAGTAAGATGGGGCTCATAAGTTGCAGTATTATTGCCGTGTTGGGGTCGTCTTGAAGTCATCTTGAGATCATATCCCGGTCATGTTTGGATCACGCAACCATCGCGTGGTCATTATGAGGCCACCTGGGTGCGCTTGGATCCATCTTGTTGCCATCGGGCCATCTCGGCGTCACGCGTTGCTCATGTGTTTCGTCATCTGCGAGTCGGCCTGAGACGGTCCAGAATCCATGGCGGGATCGCGTTGGGTTGGCATCATCCTGGGTCCTCTGGACGTTATCGTCCGTGGCCTGAGGCATTCCTGGAAGCATGTTGTGGCCATGGGACGTCTTGGGATCGCGTGCGTGCGAACGCTGAGCACGCGCGCGCGCGACTTTTCATCTTGCCGACGGGTTTACATACATATTATTCCTCTTGCGAGTTTCCAAAGAAACTTTTGCTGGAGCCAAGTAACAACACCTCACTCAGAGCGGCCGTTAGCCGCGACCCTGGATCCCCGCGGGGCATGGCAGATACGGCGGGTAAGTCAGTGCCCCGACGGAGCCCGCCTATTCGTCCGCCTGTTGGGCCCGTGGTGTCCGTCCCCACCGGCCCTCCTTGTGGGTCCTTCTGTCAGGACGGCTGCCTGGTCCTGTCCCCCTGGAACGCGGGGGTGGCCGCCCTGTGCAGCTCCTCCCTGGACTCTTGGCCTCGCTGGCGATGTTCATCCCCGCCAGCCTGGCCCTTCCCACGCAGTGCATCAGTCGGCTTCTTGGGCCGCTGATGGAGGGGTCGGCCCTCGTCGGGACCTGAAGGCCTTCCCCGTTGTGCACGGGATGGTGGACCGTGAGCCCCGTGCCGCTGCCGAGTGGTTCAGCCTTTGCAGCCGCGGCCGCTCCCCTGGGCCCCTGCCATCCACCAGGCAGGTTTGCGACGTTCCTCGGCAGTTCAGCCCACCTTGTGCGCACACGCCGTTGGGACGGCCCGCTGGCGACTCGCCCATCGTCCTCCTCGCCTGGAAGCCCACCTGGCATGATGGACGTGCAGTTATCGGCGCACCCGCCTCTGCACCGTTGAGTGGGCTCTGCTTCGCGGCACACACACACAATTTCCTGGCATTTTGCCAGGCTGCAAGTGCTTGAGCAACCCTGGACGCCCTCAGCTCGCCAGCTCTTCAGCGCAGCCTCGCAGCTGCTTTTTGAGTGGGCCGGCCGGCCTGTGGCGTGTTTAGTAGCTAATTCGGCCGCTGCCGTGTCCCGGAGCGCTTCTGCCTCCGCTTGCGCTGCCGCTGGCGGACGCGACCGAAAAAGAATCCCCACCTGTGCCCCCTTCCACTCGCCAGCCTGGCCGCTGAGGTGCCGCGTGATGCTTCGGCTCACCGCTTTAGGTTAATTCGTTTTTGCGCGGCAAGCTCTGACTGGACTCGCCGCTGGCGCTCTCGCCTGCGGCCGCTGACTGAAAATTATCCCCAGCAACCCATCCAGAAACGATGTCCAGGCGAGTTGAGAGGTGATCAGGGAAGTGCGGGAGCAAAGAGGGGGACGGCCGAACCGTGTGAAGGAGAGAGGGGGCGAAGGAAATAATTGGATGGATGGGTGAGGGAGTAGGGAGAAGGAGGACAAATAGGATGAGGAGGAGGAGGAGGCGGAGGGGGAGGAGGAGAAGGGATAGGAGGAGGAAGGAGGAGGAGGAGGAGGAGAGCAAGCAAAAAGGCCAGAGGTCTCTTGGATGCTTCTCGGAGCTTCTTGGGGTATCTCTTGGGCGTCTTGGGACGTCTTGGGGATCTCTTGGCGGTCGTGGGGGGCTCTTCGGCGTCTTGGGTGCCTCGGGGGGGCCTCTTGGGACCGCTTGGGATCCTTTGGGGGGCCTCCTGGGGGCCTCTTGGGGGCCTCTTGGGGCCATCTTGGGACCTCTTGGGGCCTCCTGGGGAGGGGAGCTTTAATTAGCGCCCCCCGCCAAGAGGCCATAATGGGGCCCAAACCCTGATAAAACTAATGATTTTGGCTTCCACGCCGAGGCCATTTTGGACGCTCCGACAACTCGCGAAACCCCCTGTCCAGGTCCAGGGGGGGGGGGTAGGGGGAGGGGTAAACTCCTCCCCGAAGGGGAAGAAGGAGGGGTGGAAGAGGAAACTCTCTAAACCACCGACGCCCAAAGGGCTGGTGGGATTATGGTGAATCCGTCCGCCGACCCCTTGGAGTCACGGTGTGTGAGATGCTTCCCCCTCCCCAAAACCTCCCCCAGGAGACCGGCCCCGCCAGTTCGGAGAAAGAAAAGGGTCACAAAGGCCGGCCGCACCCTTGGAGCCTCAGGGGGCCCAGAATCGGGCCAAGACGGCCTTAAAAAGGCCTCTGGACGGACGGTCCAAGAGGGCTACGAGTCGCCGAAAGATCGCTCCAAGACGCCAAAGATTGCCTCCAGACGGCCCCAGAGGCCCCCAAGACGCCCCAAGAAGCCACAAGCGTCCCAAAAGGCCCTCCTGAACAAAAATTGTCCCATTCCGCACGGGAAGTGAATCCCACCAGCCCTCTGGGCGTCGGTGGTTTAGGGAGTTTCCTCTTCCACCCCCTTTCTTCCCTTTCGGAGAGGTTCACCCCTCCCCCCATACCCCCTCCCCTGGACCTGGACAAGGGGTTTCGCGGGGTGTCGGAGCGTCCAAAACGGCATCGGCGAGGAAGCCAACATCATTTGTTTTACTACAAATTTGGCCCCATGTTGGCCTCTTTGGGGGGGGGACGCTAATTAAAGCTCGATCTCCTCCAAGATGGCCCCAAGAAGCGCCCAGGGGGCCCCAAGAGGTCCCAAGAGGTCCCAAGATGGCCCCAAGAGGCCCCCAAGAGGCCCCCAGGAGGCCCCCCAAAGGATCCCAAGCGGTCCCAAGAGGCCCCCCCGAGGCACCCAAGACGCCGAAGAGCCCCCCACGACCGCCAAGAGATCCCCAAGATGTCCCAAGACGCCCAAGAGATACCCCAAAAAGCTCCGAGAAGCATCCAAGAGACCTCTGGCCTTTTTGCTTGCTCTCCTCCTCCTCCTCCTCCTCCTTCCTCCCACCCTTCTCCTCCTCCTCCTCCTCCTCCTCCCCCTCCGCCTCCTCCTCCTCATCCGATTCACCCTCCTTCTCTCTACTCCCTCATCCATCTATCCAATTATTTCCTTCGCCCCCGCTCTCCTTCACACGGTTCGGCCGTCCCCCTCTTTGCTCCCGCACTTCCCTGATCACCTCTCAACTCGCCTGGACATCGTTTCTGGATGGGCTGGTGGGGATACTTTTTTGGTCGCGGGCGGACGCGGATTCGCAGTCGCCAAGCTGAGAGGTCCGGGCCACGGGCCTGTCAAATTAGCAACGCGGCTGGTGGGGATACTTTTTTGGTCGCGGGCGGACGCGGACTCGCAGTCGCCAAAAGGGTCGTCCGGGGCACGGGCCAGCCTAATTAAGCTACCGCGACAGGCGCACGACGGCCAGACCAGCACTCAGAAGCGGCTGCCGGGAGGCTGCGGCTGAGGGAAGCTGGCGGGAGTCTGAATACGCCCAAGGTAGAAGTGCACCTTGCAAGCCGGAGGCAGAACGACGCCACTTGTAATTGAGCCCTGCACGCCAGGGACGCACGGTCGGCTCTGTAACTGCGAACGCGCGTCAACTAGCGAGGCGCTACCACTGCCAGGAACCCAGGAAGCGGTGTGCTACCAGGGGATGAGGGCTGATGGACACGCATGGGCGCAGGTACCCAAGACAGAAGCCAGGCACAGTTAGACCGTGTCGCCACAGGGCGCCAAAGGTCAGAGCCGCAGCTGCGGCGGGTACATGCCAAATAGGCGGGGACGGGGCGCCGGTGGGGAAGCACGGTACCGCTGGAAGGCTGCACCACTCCGCGGCAGATCACGTGAACCCCGAGAACGATGCCAGACCCGGGCGGCAATGGCGAGTGTGGGCCGGGCCCCCGGGGCCGACTGCACCAGCTGGTGGGGATACTTTTTTTTTGGTCGCGGCCGCAAGCGAAAGCGCAGGCGGCGAGCAGGGTGTCCGGGCCAACGGGCAAGCCTAATTAGCTGCAAGGCGCAGCGCGAACCAACCGGGCCAGCCCTCAGAGGCAGCAACTGCGGCAGCGGCGGCGGGGGGCTGGCTGACTGAACTGCGACAGGTGGGGGTGCGCGAAGCGTATCGAATTTCTAATACGTTCGCCTCTTGGGCTTTCACGAGGCCCACAAAGGCCCAGGACGCCTTCAAGATCGACACAATATAGCACAAGCGGCCCCCAAGAGGACTCCACAAGCGGCCCCCAAGAGGACTCCACGACGGCCCAAGAGGGCCCCAAGACGCCCCCAGAGCCTCCAAAACGGTTCAGGAGGGCCCCAGTACGGCCCCAAGAGGAGGCCCAGAGGGGGAACCCGAATAGACATTTCGAGCACTCGGTCCAGAAAAAACCTGAGGCCCCAAGAAGCCCCCAAGAGGCTCCCACGAGACCCCCTAGAGGCCCCAAAAAGGCTCCTAGAGGCCTCAACACGGCTCCCGAGAGGCTTCAAACATGTTGCCAAGAGAGCCCAGAGAAACCAAAGAGCAAAGCCGCAATCCGCCAACCGTCCCCGACAAAATCTCAAGAAACTGAAACCCCAAGATTCTCAAGAAATCGCGCGTGTTCCGCAAACTCCCTTTTTCACTCTTACTGCCGCCCCAAGGGGTCGGCGGTGCGGCGTCAGCCAATGAATCTCATAGATCAATCACACTACTTTCACTGAGGTTGCATCGCATATAATGCACAACATAGAACGCACAACATACACTGCACCATATAGATCATACAACGCGTACTGCTATATGCTCTCTAGTTGGGGTCCACGATGGCTAACATCCAATCATATCTGTGTATACACACACACATATATATATGTACATATACCAATATGTCATACATCTACCATACTTGCAGAACTCTAGACCTCCCAGAAGAGTTCCGAGTCGAATTCTGGGAACGAAGGGTCGCGCCGCATCAACGATGCATCGCCGATGCATCGGAGACGTCGGTAATGCTTGGCCGCCGCCATAGTGGAGAAAGTCGGAATCTGCATCGTGACGCGCCTCATCGCTGATGCATCGCGATCTCCTCCGACTGTATCTGCTCGGACCCCATTTGGGAAGCCAGGAGAAATTTGCCAATCCTTCGAAGCAGTCCCTCCCCTGGTAAAAAGCAACTGATGCGAGGCCTTCGTCAGGACGAAATTAGAACTAGTAAATGAAGCCCGAATCACGCGGCCTGCATGCCAGATGCCAGATCAAGCCCAGGAAGTGGCCCGAGAAAGCCGGATTCGACCGGATGTGCTGGAATTCGCCGAAGTTGAATGTCTCCTGAGAGTTGCGCCCGAACCTCCTGGCACGAGGCACCGGAAGGAGGCTTTGCCTCAAGGTCGGCGCGCGCCCTCAATGACCCATCGGCATTCGCCGACGAGGCCGCCACTGCGGCCATGGCGCGCGCTTTCGCCCCATGGGCAGCGGCTTTCGATAACGCCAGCAGGCGCGTCTGGAAGTCCGCCGTGGAGGCCCGCTCTTGGGGGCGCTCCTGAGAGTTGCGCTCCTCCTCCTCCTCCTCCTCCTCCTCCTCCTCCTCCTCCTCCTCCTCCACGTTGTTTATATCCCTCCTCCTCCTCCTCCTCCTCCTCCTCCTCCTCCTACTACTACTATTCCTCCTCTTCCTCCTCCTCCTCCTCCTCCTCCTCCTCCTCCTCCTCCGGAAGGTGAGAGGGCTCGGGGCAAGGCGGCGGCCCCCGAGCCGCCTGCAGCCGCCGGGCGGCGTCGCCCGAGAGGCAGACGAGGATCGTCTCGCTCCTGGCCGGGCGGGCAGTGTCCCCCAGAGCCCGCGCCTCCTGGCCACTGCAGACGTCGACGTCGACGAGACGTCGACGAGGGACTTCGAGGGACTTCGAGACGTCACTTCGAGGGACTTCGAGACTTCGAGACGAGGGACTTCGAGGGACTTCGAGGGACTCCGCGGTTCCTCCGAGACGTCGACGAGGGACTTGGCGTCGCGTAGGTCGCTGAATCCCGAGGGACCCCTGGTGTTGAGTCGGGCCTGTCCCCCTACAGAGGGATTCTCGACGAAAAATTCGCCGGCCCAACGGGCCAGAGGCGTGCTAAGCTCTCCGGTAACTTGTTAACAATATTTCTAGTTCGCGCGCGCGGAGCGGCCCCTGGGGGCCCCCGGACGAAAAGTACCCCGGCAAGGTCCCGAGAGAAGCCCGGAAGAAGCCACCAGACCACTCCAGGGGAGGGTATTTTTCGACACCCCTCACGAGGATCGTGGCCTCCGAGGGGGGAGCCGCAATCGACTACCCCCAAGAGCCCCCCAAGAGGCCCTGGGGGCCTCCAAAACGCCGCCAAGGAGCCCCAAGAGACTCCCAAGAGGTCCCCAAGAGGCCCTAAAGAGGGCTCCAGGGCCGGCGGCATGAGCGAAGCGATTAAATATAAAAGATACCCCAAAAATAATCAAGAAATGGTCCAAACATAGCCTGGGGACTATGTTTTGAATATTTGTTCGTCGTTTTGGGGGTATTTTGGGAGTATTTGTTTTGTTTCGTCGAAGATCCCCCTGTAGGGGGACAGGCCCGACATAACCCTGGGATCCGCCCGCGGAGGCCTCAGAGAATTCTGCTCGGCACATCACGTCGCGAGTTGCGTGGGGTCCTCGTGGGCTCGATGGGGCGCTCTCGGGTTGGAGGATCCGCCCAGATCGTCTCCTCTGTCCTCATTGTCCACCTGCTCTCCGCCCTCCTTGCCATTTTCGTCGTCGTCGCCGCCATCACCTCCTCCTCCTCGTCCTCATCCGTCGTGTCATCGTCGCCGCCAGCGTCGTCCACTTCCTTCTCCTGCTCGACCTGCTCCTCCTCCTCCTGCTCTCCTCGTCATTCCATGAGCCCGTTATCATCCAACTACTCCTGCTCCACATGCTCCCCATGTCTAATGTTGCTGTTCCTGATCCTGCGCCTCTTCTGCTGTACAGGAATATGCCTCGGATATCCTTTCTCGTCGATATCAATATTCTCCTCTTCGCGCTCATTCCCATCGTCTTCACACATATGCTGCCACATCTCGGCATGATCCTCCTTCTCAACCTCCTTCTGATCGCCCTCGTGCTCTCCCTCATGTTCTGTCCCGCCCCGTTTCTGCATCCTCCTCCTCATCATCCTCATCATCAGCACCACCTCATCCGCCGCATCAAATTTAAAATCCTCTTTCCAAAACTTCGCCTATCCTCAGTACTCCTTGTCCTCGTTTCTCATCCGCCTGCTCATCATACACCGACTTCTCGTCCTCCCTTCATTTCCTTTGAACTGCTCCTCGACCTGGTCATGCTACCCTGCGTTAGACTCCAACTCAATGATAGAAGCGGACAAATATGCCTTCCTTGCGCCCAATACCATTCATGAGGCAACGCCCGGCACGGGAATGAATATACTGAAACTGAGATTGGGATCTCAAATTGCAAGGATCCCGTGGGACTCAAACATGAAATCCTGTTGAAACTATGTCACCCGCGTAATTGGGAATTCACTGGAACATTGGGAAGCCTCGCGGAACCCTCACAGATATCAAGACGACACCCAGTAATATCCGAACACGGTCGAAGCCCCGAGGACGTAACCTTTTCCGACCTCCTGCCGCATAACTTCTCCTCATTCCTCATCCTCCGCTTGATTATCCAGCCTCCAGAAACCTTGCGAAGCCATACACTAGAGCAGCGAATAACCACAAGATGCCTTCGAACAGTTAATCACAACATATTCCTCCTCATCCTTCTCCTTCTACCTCCCTTCTCCTGTCGGGCACGCGCTGACATTCATGAGGGATCCGTAGACCTGGCGTGTGGGGGCCAGATCCACTTTGGTCACCAATGTGGATCTTCCACGCATGCTCCCATTGAAAAGGCACCATAATTCGGTGTCTGTTCAAAAGGAGCCTGCGTGGCTCCCAGCGCCCTGTCCGATTTGGACCTGACTTGGACTCGATGTGTAACAGATGTTGGCCTGGATTTGGACCAGACTTGGACCGGATTCACCCGTTAGGACGAAGAGGGGGGGAGGAGCAGGAAGGGCGAGGAGGAGCAGGGGGAAGTGCCATGTGTGGTCCAAATGCGGTCCCAAATGCAGCTTATTCCAACGTCGCCGCCCAAGGTTCCCATCAACAGACATCGAGAATCCACGGATTGGAGAACGTATGTACGCCACAAACCATGGCGCCAATGACACCACATTTCGCAATGGAGGGCTCCGATCGTTTGCACAGCAGCGGGACCAGACACGAATCCGCGCGCCTTAATCTATGTTGTCGTTCCCTCGACCCTCCTCTCCTCTGCTCCCCCTCTCACTCCCTTTGAGAATCGGCACCAGTGCAGTCAGGCACGTCTCCTTGGCCGTCTACCGAGATTGCTAGAAGTGGCCCAAGGTGATCCCAGCTTCTGAAAAAAGCTGCGCAGGTGGCTTCCAGAGCACCCCCCACGCCCAGAGACCCCAGAGGCCCTCAGATGGCGCGGGCAGCTGTGAGCACCTTTGGCATCGGACGTCCATTTCCCGTGCATTTGTCGGTGGCGTGCGTGTTTGTTTGTTGCTCGATGGTACAGGATGGTCCTCAAGGGTCCTCGCCGAGAAAAAAATACACACGTACGAGCGATGCCAGGACTTCTGGCACAAGCAGGGCCCCTCCTGAGCCCTTGGTGGTCTCTGTTTCAGCGTCTCGGCTGCAGGCAGGCTTCCTGCCAGCGTGCTGGTGAAGACCGAGACTTGTCATCCCACCCCTTACAATTTCCATCAATTGGGGAAACTAACACGTGCCGATACCCCTACTTCACGGGCCTCTCCCAGGGTGCGTTCTGACTCGAACTTCCATGCGAATCCAGCCACGGCGACGAAGGCCTCCCGGGAGGCCCAAAACGAGAAAAACGAGGCAGAGGTAACCAGCGGTATCGGTGCCTTTTCCTCCTAGGATCATGGGGGCTGCGGGGGGTCCCCGCCCCCACCAATCAACCTTCTTCGGGGATGGACAGAACCCCCTTTAGTAAAACGTGGTTTAGTGAAAACGACCTGAGGCCCAAACCTGGCGGGCGCAAGCCTGGAAAATGACGGCCGCGGCGCCCTCTCGAGAACCGAAAACGGACAATTCACTAATCGACGTGTCACTGTTGGGGGTTCTGTCCACCCCCGATCCGATTACTATGCTCCAGTCAAAACTGATAGTAAGAATGCGCAAAGAAAGGGCGCAAGGGCATTGGACGTCCATGGCGAGACTCTTCGAGCGGGGCTGGCCATCGAAGCGATTGAGGATGGACCAGGGAGGATGGAAGAGGCAAGTTTAGGAAGTCTACCATCTTTACCATTACTTCTGGCTCTACCATCGGAAGATCCTGGGTGCACGAGGACGGCTAGAGGAACAACCGCGGCATGATCTGAAGAACAGCGAGCCCATTCCAAACCCAAACCGGTCCTTCCTCTTCGGTGAAGACGACCCCGGCCTCTTACGTCGCATCACTGCCACCCACATCCTGTCCCCCGCGACGGGCCTCCGCGGCAACAGCGCGGGCGCCATCACCCCCGGCACGAGGCCGCGCAGCTCCTGGGCGGTGGGCAGGGCGCCCGCAAGGCGCGCGCAGGCCTGCGGGGCTTATCTCCGAGCAGCCCAACCACATGCGACGAGAAGGAGCGGGTCTTACGCGCAGAGGCACGACGACAGGGTGCGAGCTAAACGGCACTGACCCATTTCCTGTTGCCTTCGTGTTCGCTCGGTCTGTCTTGGTTCCGCAACTGCTGCAAGACGAGGTCGAAGGAAAACGGCCCACGAAGTCGTCCAAACACCGCTTCGCTCGCACCCTGCATGCCGACCTCACGCCGCGGCCTACGCGCGAATGTCTGCGCAGTCGAACCCGTTGTTTGTTCGTGCGCTGCTTGCATGGAAAACCATCAGATCCAAATGTCGCGCTCTTGTTGTCTCCAGCCACGCAAAAACACACAGAGACAAAAAACCACGAAACTTAGACAATGCAACCAAAAAACGCCACGCGGCCGCGTGCTCATGTTCAGGAAGCCCTCTCCGGCCCAAGGGAACGTCAAAACAAACGACCTACAGGCTGAGAAGAAAAGCCAGCCCCGGGGGAGAATGCGAGACCACCTGGGCGGACGTGGGAGGAAATAGTGACATTCGTGGGATTCCCCCCGAGACATTCGTTACGGGGGAGGGGAGGTTGGGTGGGGTCAGGCTTGCGAGCGCCACAGCAAGCTTGTGAGCACCCAGGCATGTCTGCCAGCACCACAGCATGCCCGAGAGTACAGGAAGAGGAGGAGGAGGAGGTGGAGGAGGAGTTGGAAGGAGGAGGAAGGAGAAAGGAGGAGGAGGAGCAGGAGGATGAGGAGGAGGAGGAGGGGGAGGAGGATGAGCAGGAGGAGGAAGAAGGTGGAGGAGAAGGAGGAGGACGAGGAGGAGGAGGAGGAGGAGGAGGAAGGGGCAATGAGGGAAAGGTCCCTCGTAACAGACGCTGCGGGTTCACTGGCTGAGCAAGAATCTCGAGGGGAGGGAAGGAACGACAAGACCGCATCTGTGGGCTGGGTGTTTGACCCCCTTGACACTCTACTAGTGCCAATGGAATGGCACTTGCTGGCTTAAAAGACGCGAACCGATTAAAACGACACCCCAGCAACGCACCCTAATAGCAGCAAGAGCGAAGAGGCGGGTCGAGGAGTACGAGGTCGGCTAGTGAAAACGTTCAATCCTGGGTATTCCTGGGGATCCCTGGGAACCGCAAGCATCGTGGCCGCCTGGACCAAACATACAGCCAGCATCGAGGCGAGAGCACGATCCCCGAACAGATTGTGCGGAAGCGGCAGGCGAAACGGCTGCCAGACTGGGCGGTCTAGGGCTCCCTCCCTTCTGAAACTCTTCTGCCATCTTTTTTTCATTGTCAGTACAGTCAGGCGCCTGCCAGAAGGAACGCTATAACCCACGAAGCCTTGTTTGCCATAGTCGAATCATAAATATGTAAGCGACCCCTTTTTGGAAGCGTTCCCTCATCGTTGCCTCTCGTTCTGGCACGCGCGCGCCACAACCCGAGGAACGCCGAGGGGGTGTCGTGGCGCAGTGGCGAGGGCACGCCAGCAGACCCAGGGAACCACCGAGCCCCTTCCGAACCCGAACTGGACCTTATTTCAGGGGCCTCACTTCGGGGAGACGTAAGACCCGGGTACGGGGGACTCGGAAATCCCCGACGAGGTCGTCAAAAAAATGACGAGGCCGAGCCTGCATTTTGACGAGGCCTCCCGCTGCAGACATCCCACAAAACTCCTCCTCGTCAAAATCCGAGTCGCGGTCGTCAAAAAACGATGGCGAACCCGAGTCCCGGCAAACCCGGGTCTTACGCTCCCCCGATCACTGTAGGACCCCCCAGCGAAACGCCATTGGGGGGAAAAAAAACAGCTTCCCGTGGGGCGCGCTCGGATGAGCCCGGGCCAGGCTCTCACGGTGACTCCAGCCGTGGCGCCGCCGCCACCCCCCTGCGGAGGCCCCAGACGGAGAGAGAGTGTGAGAGAGAGAGATATGCAGAACAAACGAGTGACACTTAGAAACACACATACAAACAAAACAGACAAAACAAGAGGAGGGGGGACGGGCATGAGAGGGAGGAGGGAGGTGACCCCCCTGGGTTGCACTCCCCCCTCTTCACCCGAGGAGGAGTGCGGATTGCAACGGGGACGAGGAAAGGGGCATGTTCACTACCCACAGGACTGGCGTGCTCCAACTGAGCTGGCGGGGGAAGCGCTAGACGCAGCCTCATTTACGCAAGGAGCCGCGACCCCAAGAGGGTTCGGAAACGACTTCGCTGCGACAACTCTGGAAGACTGTTCCGACTATGACGGAATTCTGGGCCTCAGCGCAGATCTCCTGGAGTCAGTCCGCAGCGCAGTGCATTGGGCTGTCGAATGATACTGCCAGAGATGTGATCATGGCCCGAGCCGCCCCATGTGCGATCGCGGGCGATGAACAGAGAATGCAGGGGAAGGGTAGGCGTCGTCGTACAGTCATGCAGCCACCCTGATCACCGCTTGACCTCGCGGTGGCTTGAGGAGGAGGAGGAGGAGGAGGAGGAGGAGGAGGAGGATGGGGAGGAGGAGGAGGAGGAGGAGGATAGGGAGGAGGATAGGGAGGAGGAGGGGGAGAGGGAGGAGAGTGAGGTTGGGCAGGAGAACCCCGAAGCCCGACGACGAGGCCGGGGAGCTGCCCCGCCCGCGTCCTCCGCGCTCGCCGCCCCCAGCGCGCCCAGGAAGCACCCCTCCTGGGCGCGGCACCGCGGGGGACCGCGGCGCCCCGGCCCTCCCTCAACCGAGATCACACCGCGCGGCCGCTCCCATCCCCCCCGGGCTCTGCGCCCCCCGCCACGCGTGCCCCGCGTCCTCGCCCTCGCCCGCCCTCGCCCTCCGCCTATCGCCGTCCTCCGCAGCTCTCGCCCTCGCCCGCCCCCGCCCGCGCGCCTCCTCGCCCTCGCTTTCGCCCTCGCCCCTCCTCCGCCCCTCCTCCTCCGCCCTCCTCGCAGAATGCAGCAGGAGGATGGGGTCCAGAACTCCGGTCGTGATTTTTTCGCGATGCTGCCGTTTGCCGCAGCATGGCGGATGATGGCTACGGTTAGGTCGGGCCTGTCCCCCTACAGGGGGATTTGGGGTGAAAAAAATGAAAATTCTTTAAAAAGACGCCCAAAATGCTCAATAAGACAAAAAAATCGTCCCCAGACTATTTTGAATATTCCTGCTGTAGAGGGACGGGCCCGACTGAAGGCCACGGGGAGCCCCCGAACCGCGTGGTGGCCACAGCGCGCGGTGTCGGTGTGGATTCGGGGCCGCCACACGGTCTTGGAGCACGGCCGAAGGCGACTCGGGCGACCGGGCCCCCCGAGGTCCCCAGACCGTGCGGTGACGCACCGCGCGGTGAGATCACCTGGGCTTCCGAGGTCACCACGCGGTCCGTCACCGCACGTCGTCGTCGTCGTCGGCGTCGTCCGCTGTCGTCGTCGTCGTCCGTCGTCGTCGTCGTCGGCGTCGTCGGCGTCGTCGGTCGTCGTCGTCGTCGTCGTCGTCGTCCGTCTTGGGGGCACATCCCCGCAACGTGGATCAATCACTACACGTTCGGCCTCTCGAGCCCCGGGCTTCTCGACCAAGCATGGGCGCGCCGGTCCGCCACCCGTTCAGGTGATGGGCTGAACGACGTCCGCTGTCCCTCGGCTCACGATTCCTCCAGGTTCACCTGGATCTATCTGGATGTACTTCGATTCGCCTGGGTTTGCCAATAACTGCTCTGGATGTGCGCCGCTTCACATCGACTTCCCTAGCTTGACCCCCGAAAATCGATTGTAAAAACGATGCCCAGCCCTTCGAGACTGGTCACGGCCTCTTCCTAGCGCCCCCTCTCCTCGTTTGTCGTCCACTCGCTTTCCTCTTCCGCGTCCCCCCACCCCTGACATCCCCTGACACCCTCGATCTGCAATTTTCGGCCTCTGGGGGCCTGCACTGGGCCCCAGGACTGTCAAACAACGACCTGGTATGAAAAAGCTGGCACGTGCCGGGGAAAGGGTACAGTTTTCTGGGGAGCCACGCTGTGAAACAAATGACGTCGGACTTCTGGGCTCCTCACTCGCTCACGGGCATGCGCTCGCTTTCTCGCACGAGCCCGCCTTCTACTCGTGGACCTTTCGCTCGCTCGCGAGCCAGGTGAAGCCGCCGAGGTCCTCAACCTCTCCCTCTGCCCTGCCCCAGATGCGGTAGTGGAGCGGCAAGCAAAGCTCGCACAAACAGAGGGGACTCCCATCCTGCCCCTCCTGCCCCTCCTGCTGCTCCTCCTCCTCCTCCTCCTCCTCCTCCTCCTCCTCCTCCTCCTCCTCCTCCTCCTCCCCCTCCTCCATTAACAGATGCCGCCTCCTCCGTGTGCTTAGGCCTCCGGTCTCCGTCCAGAGAGAATGGGGGGAGAATCGGGGCGGGCACCAAGGAAAATGAACCTGAAGCGGCAAGGCAAAATCCGCCGACCCCTTGGGGATCATCGGCGTGTGAGATGCTTCCCCCTCCCCAAACCCCTCCCCCGGGAGCCCGGTCCGGTCGATTTGGAGGGGGGGGGGGGGGTCGGGCGCGAGCGGGGGGGGTCCGGGACGAGCGACTCACGGGGCTTTTCCGGGCCCAAGAGGGCCTCAAGACGGGCCAAGAAACCCCCAAGAGGCCTCCAAAACGGCCCACGAAGGCTCCGAGACGCCCAACGACCGGTCCAAGACGCCCACGATGGCCCCAAGACGGGCCAAGAGGTCTCCAAGACGGCCTCCGAGGTCCCAAACAAGCCTCCCAAGAGGGCCCAAAGAGTCTAAAATTGTTGATTTTCCCGGGTGTTTTTCAACGTTTCTTGCTTTCCCGCCTTTCCGGCTTCCCGACGCTCCAAGACGGCCAAAGAGGCCCCAAAGATAGCCCCAAGATGGCCCAAGAGGCCCCCAAGACGGCCTCCAGACGGCACAAGACGGCCCCAAAACGGCCCAAGAGGTCCCCAAGACGGCCCAAGAGGGCCGATTTGGAGGGGGGGAGGGGGCCGGGACGAGCGCAGCACGGCCGGGACGAGCGGTTCCAGAGCTTTTCCGGGCCCAAGAGGGCCTCAAGACGGGCCAAGAAGCCCCCAAGAGGCCTCCAAGACGGCCCACGAAGGCTCCGAGACGCCAAACGACCGCTCCAAGACGCCCACGATGGCCCCAAGACGGGCCAAGAGGTCTCCAAGACGGCCCCCGAGGTCCCAAACAAGCCTCCCAAGAGGGCCCAAAGAGTCTAAAATTGTTGATTTTCCAGAGTGTTTTTCGACGTTTTTTGCTTCTCCGCCTTTCCGGCTTTCCGACGCTCCAAGACGGGCAAAAAGGCTCCAAAGATAGCCCCAAAATGGCCCAAGAGGCCCCCAAGACGGCCTCCAGACGGCCCAAGACGGCCCCAAGACGGCCCAAGAGGTCCCCAAGACGGCCCAAGAGGGCCGACTTGGAGGGGGGGAGGGAGCCGGGACGAGCGCAGCACGGCCGGGACGAGCGGTTCCAGAGCTTTTCCGGGTCGAAGAGGGCCTCAAGACGGGCCAAGAAGCACCCAAGAGGCCTCCAAGACGGCCCACGAAGGCTTCGAGACGCCAAACGACCGCTCCAAGACGCCCACGATGGCCCCAAGACGGGCCAAGAGGTCTCCAAGACGGCCCCCGAGGTCCCAAACAAGCCTCCCAAGAGGGCCCAAAGAGTCTAAAATTGTTGATTTTCCAGAGTGTTTTTCGACGTTTTTTGCTTCTCCGCCTTTCCGGCTTTCCGACGCTCCAAGACGGGCAAAAAGGCTCCAAAGATAGCCCCAAAATGGCCCAAGAGGCCCCCAAGACGGCCTCCAGACGGCCCAAGACGGCCCCAAGACGGCCCAAGAGGTCCCCAAGACGGCCCAAGAGGGCCGACTTGGAGGGGGGGAGGGAGCCGGGACGAGCGCAGCACGGCCGGGACGAGCGGTTCCAGAGCTTTTCCGGGTCGAAGAGGGCCTCAAGACGGGCCAAGAAGCACCCAAGAGGCCTCCAAGACGGCCCACGAAGGCTTCGAGACGCCAAACGACCCCTCCAAGACGCCCAAGATGGCCCCAAGACGGGCCAAGAGGTCTCCAAGACGGCCCCCGAGGTCCCAAACAAGCCTCCCAAGAGCGCCCCAAGAGTCTAAAATTGTTGATTTTCCATAGTGTTTTTCGATGTTTTTTGTTTTTCCGCCTTTCCGGCTTCCCGACGCTCCAAGACGGGCGACGAGGCCCCAAAGATAGCCCCAAGATGGCCCAAGAGGCTCCCAAGACGGCCTCCAGACGGCCCAGGACGGCCCCAAAACGGCCCAAGAGGTCCCCAAGACGGCCCAAGAGAGCCGATTTGGAGGGGAGCGGGAGGGCCCGGGACGAGCGCAGCACGGCCGGGACGAGCGGTTCACGAGGCTTTTCCGAGCCCAAGAGGGCCTCAAGACGGGCCAAGAAACCCACAAGAGGCCTCCAAGACGGCCCACGCAGGCCCCGAGACGCCAAACGACCGTTCCAAGACGCCCAAGATGGCCCCAAAACGGGCCAAGAGGTCTTCAAAACGGCCCCCGAGGTCCCAAACAAGCCTCCCAAGAGGGCCCCAAGAGTCTACAATTGTTGATTTTCCATAGTGTTCTTCGACGTTTTTTCCCCAAGAGGCCCAAGACGGCCCAAGACGAGAAAGTGTCACATGTGGCGGCTCTCCTCGTCCTCGTCCTCGTCCTCCTCCTTCTCCTCCTCTTCATCCCTCCGCCTCATCCACACCATCACCATCACCATCACCATCGCCAACATCATCAAGCCTGGAGATACAACGCGTAACAAGTTAGAACATCCGTGATCCCTCGCGCAAAAACCACCGAGACAGCTGGGCGGGCGCGGTGGCGGGACTTGCCGCAGGCAGCTGGATAAAAAAAAAGGGAGCAGAGGAGGAAGAGGAGGCGGCCACGGGCGCCACAGAAGCGGACTTCGGGCCACGCGACCCCCGCAGCCGAGGGCCGACGGCCGCGCGCCCAGACGGCCCCCAGCCCCCTGCGGAGAGGAGGGTGCGACTGGCGCGGCACGGCAGCACGGGCATGCTGGCAGGAGTTTGACGGGGGGCGATGAACGGGGCGGCGAACTGGCACAGAAGTTGCTGAACGTTTCCGGCCCTTCTCGTCGCCACGGCTGTATTCCTTCTTGAAATCCCACCAGCCCTTTGGGTGTGAGTGGTTTAAGGAGCTCTCTCTGTCCTCAACCCCCTCTCAGATGGCCCCAGATGAGGCCACGACCGCCCGCGGTGTCGCCGTCCGCTCGGACACCCCCGCGGAACTGCCCGAGACCCTCTGGCAGTGGCGGCGAACAGACACCAAAAATATATCACTCGCCTTTTCACCCCTTCGCAGCTTCTACTGCCCCCCGATTGGCATAAACAAGGGGTCGGCGGTGTGGCGTAAGCCTAAGAATCATCTTTGTTCGCGCGGCGGGGGGGGCTGGGGGACGGGGGGACGGGGGCAATCGCAAGACGCACAGGGAGAGCGAGTGGGGGGAGGGGCAGAGACGCGGGGAGGGATGCGAAGGGGAGGGGTGGGGGAGAAGTTGCCACCGCTCGGACGTCCAGTCCCCCCGTGCGTGTTTCGGTCTTCGTGCGTGTTCGTTTGCTCGATGATCCAGAGTGTTCCTCGATGATCCCCGCCGAGAAACATGCACACGTCCGAGCGACGCCAGGTCTTCCTCGAGGCCTGCGTCGGGTGCTGGATGGTCGGTTGGCTGTTGCTCCTGCGAGGGCCTTCACAGCCTCGGCCACTTCACTCCAGAGCAGCCAGTGCGGCCATGACGGCGGGCACTGGAGCACGGGTAATAATCGAGGAGGAAATGCCACCTCAACCCCGATAGTTGGAGTTTAGCAAACGGCCCTGGGCGTTTACTGCCCTGCCCTGTTCGATTCCTGCCTTGGTGCGTTTACTAATGGGCTTCGTTTCGTCAGGATGCTTCTCATGAGGGTGGAGTCTCTGCTCTCGAAACAGTTCCTGCTAGGATGATAAGTTAGCTCTCCTTCGCTCCTTCCCCCCTGCCCCCGCAAGCTCCCTCCCAACGTAGCATTCCTCTCGACGCGCCCGCTGCTGTGCACGACGCGCGCCGCCACTGGTCCGGGGCGAACGCGCCACAAAGCCTCACAGCTGGGGCGCCGGGCGCTGGACACTGGCCGCGCCAGCGCGTCAGCTCCCGTGTCCCGCCCTCCTCTCCTCACTGGCCAGACGCCAGGGTTCCGAGGCCGCTCCCGGACCGCCAGTGCAGGAGGCGCAGCGGCGCCGGGGTAAGAAAAGGAGGCAGCGGGCGCGGCGGGAGGGAGCAGCCCCCCCCTCTTGACCCCACGACTGCAGCAGACAGGCGGCGGCGCGCGTGCGGCAGAGTTGTGAGGTGGGGGGCGCGGGGAATCGAACTACCTTTCAGCTTCGTCAACGCGCGTTTTGCACTGCTTGCTGCTGCGTCTCCTTCTCCCCTTTAGCCACAAGGCGACTTCACGAGCTTGTAAAAAAACGTCTGCCAGCATGCCTGCCCGTGGCCGACTAGCAAATTGCAGTCGTCCTCTTTGGCGTCGCGGGGTAGGGGAGGAGAGCTCGCAAGCGCACCGCTCAGAGAAGGAGATATACTGACCCACCGCCCCCAAGAGTGTTGCAAGATGGCCCAAGAGGTCCCACGATGGGCCGAAGACGCATCCACAACGGCCAAAGAGGGTCTCCCATGGGACCTGGGACGGCAACAGGAAGCCTTTTGAGTGCCCAAGACGGTCCCACGACGGCCCCTAGACAGCGACCATACGTTTAAGAAGGCCCCAAGACGGCCCAAGAGAGCCCCAAGACTGCGTCAGAGGGCACCAAGACGGCCCCAAAGGGCAGGCCGAGACAGTCCCAAGACGGCCCTGACGAGATCCATAATAGCTCCTCAGACGAGACAGTCGCAAGACGTCCCTGACGGTCCCAAGCAGGCCGACACAGTCCCCAAACGGCCCTGACAGAGAAGACGGAAGATGCGACATGTGACGGTATTCCTCTTCCTGCATCTCCTCGTCCTACTCCTCCTCCTCCTCATCATCATCATCCTCATCATCACCACCACGATCACCACCACCATCATTATCATCATCATCATCATCATCATCATCATCATCATCATCATCATCATCAGCAGCAGCAGCAGCAGCAGCAGCATCACCCTCCTCCTCCTCCTCCTCCTCCTTCTCCTCATCCACATCATCATCATCATCATCATCATCATCATCATCATCATCATCATCATCATCATCATTGTCAGCTTCATCATCATCAGCAGCATCACCATCATAGTCAGCAAACTCATCAGCATCGTCATCACCAGCATCAGCACCTTCACCATCGTCACCAGCATCAGCATCATCATCATCGTGATCATGATCATCATCGTCATCATATTCCCCCTCGTTATCACCATCCCCTCGTCAACATATTCATCATCCTCATCAGCAACATAGTCATCATCATCAGCGTCATCATGGTCATCATCATCATCATCATCACCATCATCATCATCATCATCATCATCATCATCATCACTACCATAAGCGACATGAACATCACCATCACCATAACGCATAATCACCAGCATCAAATCATCAGCATCATCCTAACCAACATCGTTATCGTCATCACCACCATCATCACCATCATCCTCCTCATCATCGTCAGCATCAGCATCGGCATCACCATCATCATCAGCATCATCATCATCATCCTCATCACCAGTATCAGCATGCGCATCATCTTCCCAGCATTATAATCAGCACCACCACCATCATCATCAGCATCGTGGTCAGCATCGTTGTCAGCATCATCATCATCATCATCATCATCATCATCATCATCATCATCACCAGCATCATCAACAACATCATCATCACCATCATCATCGTCATCATCATCTTCGTCAACGTCAACGTCATCATCGTCGTCATCATCATCATCATCAGCATCATCAACGTTACCATCAACGACAATATCAGCACAGGCACCAACACAATCAGCATCAACATCACCGTCAACATTGTCATCCTCATCATCAACAGCATCACCATCACGCCTCCCCCACCATCGAACAGTCGCCACCCAGAATGCCTTCACATTCCCAGATCTCCCAGGGCTCCCCGCGCGCCTCCCGCGGGGTTGCCCAGCCCTCCCCGCAGGACGTATTCGGAGCCACGAGCGCCCCAAAGCGAGCTAAGAGGCCCCGAGAGGCATCGGCCCTACAACCAAAGCACGGTGGCGGGATGGGCTGAATGCCACGAGATATCAAATACCACTGCCCGTCCCTCGCTTTCGCATGCTTGGCCCCCTGGAGGCGCCACGGCTGGGTTCGCCTTCAACTCCTGCTCAGAACGCGCTCTGGGTGAGAACCGGGGGGGGGAGAGGGCACACGGGCAGTCCTCAGAAAGGGAAGACACCCCAACTTGTTCAACAAGCGTGGGGGTGGCGGGTGGGGGGGTGTCAGATTCCACCACTCAGATTCCACCGCCCAGGGCCACATTGATTATACAAAAAGCACGCGAGAAAAGAAATGTTGTATACAAACCGCGGCCAGCACCCTCGCCCACCACCCAAGGCTTTCAGGTATAGTCCATCATGTTCTTCGGGCGGATAGGAGTGGGCTGTCATCCGTTGGGACGCGGGGGAAGTGGATCGCATTCGGGGGTGGGTTCGGGCGCGTTGGGGGGCCAGGGCGAGCCGTCGGGCGGACTGGCATGGGTAGGGGCACTTCTTAGGCAACTCGGGGTACCGACATAGCCGCCCGTCCCACGTTTTCACCTTTGGGGGCCTCCTGGGGAGACCCTGTCGCCGCGGCTGGACTCGCCTGGAAAGCCCGGTCCGAATGCGCCCTATAGGTGAGCTCTGGGACGTGCAGGTGTCATCTTTTTGCTGCCCCCACTAGAGGAAAAAGAAATATGCACATACACCGATTCTGGCCAGGCCCATCCTGAGCCCAGGATCGGTGCATACGCCCTCCTACCTTGGCCAGGAAGGCATATGCACCGATCCTGGGTCAAGGATTGGCCTTGCCAGGATCGGTGCATGTGCATATTTCTCTTCGCCCGACCCACCCCTCTCGGCCGACCCTCCCCCATTGCGCCCGAGGAGCGTGGGAACGCCGACGACGAGAGAAGGGGCGGGGCCCGAGGACCGAGGGGAGGGAGGCACACGGAGAGCCTCTTCGTTTCGTCCTCTCTCCTCTCAAAAGGCTTCTCCTCGCCATCTCTGCCGTCGCCTGCCCTCCCCCTTCTCCTCCTCGGCCCGCTCCTCCCGCCTCTCTTCTCCCCTGTCCCCCCCTCCTCTCTCCGATCCTCTTCCCCTCTCTTGTGCGCCCACTCACCCAGGAGGGCGGATTTCAAAAGAACGCCCCCCACCCTCCCATCCGCCCTACACCCTGCGAAATGCTTAAGAAATCATGGGTTAAGAAACTCAGAGTCTCAGAATTTGAATAAAAACCCAGAATGCCTATTCAAACCTTAGGATTTACATTGAAACATTAAGAATAATCGAGACTCTGGCCGAAAACTTGGATGTTCTTAAGCATCGCCTAGAGTGTATGCATGCCCCCCCAGCCCAAACCAACACTGTTTCCCTGCCCCTCCGCCACGAGCTCCCGCCCCGACGTCCCGTCTCCTGCCCGTGGCCGACCAGCAGCTCGCAGTCGTCCTCTCTTGCGCCGCGGGGTCTGGGAAAAGAGCGCGTCCACGCAACGCTCGGAGAAGGAGATCCTGTTCCTCCTCCTCCTCATCCTCATCCTCATCATCATCATCATCAGCATTATCACCATCATTATCACCATCATCCACCATCACCATCACCATCACCATCACCATCACCACCACCACCACCAGCACCAGCATCATCATCATCATCATCATCATCATCATCATCATCATCATCATCATCATCATCAGCAGCAACATCATCGTCATCGTCATCCTCATCCTCATCCGCATCCGCATCCCCATCCCCGTCCCCGTGCTCATCCTCCTGATAATCACCATCACCATCATCATCAACAACATCATCAACATCATCCCCAGAATCAACACCATTCCCATCAACACCAACAAGCACATTATCCGCATCGTCCTCCCACTCCTATCGTCATCATTGTCATGATCACCATCATCATTATCATCATCAACATCATCAGCATCAGCATCAGCATCACCATCATCACACTTAAGCATCATCAGCATCGTCATCAGCATCATCATCAACATCATGTGTTTAATCCTCATGTTCCACATCATCATCATCATCATCATCATCATCATCATCATCATCATCATCGTCATCATCATCATCATCACCGCCATGATCATCATCGTCACCATATCATCAGCATCGTCATCATCATCGTCACTGTCACCGCCACCATCGTCGGCAGTATAATCATCATCAGCATCATTTTCACCAGCATCTCCATCGCGATCGAAACACCATCATTACCATGACCCTCAACACCATCCTCATCAACAATATAATGATCATCATCACCACGGACGACAGCATCATGAGCCCTAGTAGCATCATCAGCATCAACATCATCATCTTCAACACCATCATTCCACTAAACCCAGTCATCGGCATCGCCAGCAGCATCATTTTCAGAATCATCGTCACCACAATAATCATATACAGCATCATCACAATCATCACAACTACTCCAACCACCACCACTATGATGAGCATCGTCATCAGCATCATCATCATCATCATCATCATCATCATCGTCGGCATCAGCATCTCCACCATCATCATCAACATCCTCACCCTCATTCCAACCCCACTTCCATCATCGTCAACAACATCATCATCATCACCATCATCATGACCATCACCGCCATCACCACCACCACAATCATCATCATCAGCATCATCATCAGCATCATCGCAATCGTCATTGTCATCGACATCGTCATAAACAGAACCACGATTATCACAAGCACAATCGTAATCATCATCATAGCCATCGCCATCATCATCATGCCTCTCATCCCCTCGGTATCATCATTAGCATCGGAATTATCAGAATCATCAGCAGCATCAGCATCAGCATCAGCATCAGCATCAGCATCAGCATCAGCATCATCATCATCATCGTCAACAACATCGTCATCACAATCACTATCAACATCATAAACGTCATCATCACCATCACCATCATGAGCACCACCAACATCAACAGCATCGTCAATATCATTGTCATCGTCACCATATTCAGCATCATCGTCATCATCATCAGTATTAGCAGCAGCAGCCGTATCATCACCATCACCATCAACATCATCATCATCACCACCATCAGCATCATAACCATCACATCATCAGCATCATCATTGTCAGCACCATCATCATCACCACCATCACCATCCTCATCACCATCGTCAACATCAACATCCTAATCATCAGCATCAACACCATCATCATCATCATCATCATCATCATCATCATCATCATCATCATCATCATCATCATCATCATCATCATCATCATCATCATCATCATCATCATCATCATCATCATCATCATCATCATATTCATCATCATCGTCACCATCAGCATCATCAACATTATCATCACTCCTCTCCCACCCCCGAACAGAAATCTGGGCTGGCACGGTGGCGGGCCCTGCCGCAAGCAGCTGGCTAAACCGATCCGCCACCGTGCCGCGAGGCACGAGTTGGAGTGTCTTCAGGTCCTCTAATGTCCTGTCCTCAGGGTTGACAATATCAAAGGCCCAGGCACCAAAGTCCTAGGGTTCCTGGGCTCCCAGCTTGCCTCCTGCGGTTCCCCGGCGCTTCCCGCATGACTTCTTCAGAGCCGCGGACGCCCCAAAACGAGCCAAGAGGGCACTGGGAGGCATCGGCCCTACAACCAAGGCACGGTGGTGGAATGAACTGAAGTCCAATCTACATTTCACCTGTCTGCCCATAGCTAGATTCGCCTTGAACTCCTGGTCAGAACGAGCTCTGGTTGAGGACGCGGGATGAGAGCGCACACTGGCAGTTCTCAGAGAGGTAGGAGATATGCCGAGTTGATCAACAAGCGTGGAGCGTTGGATCGCGTGGGAAGAGGTACGAGTGGGTTGCCATCCCCTGGACGCGGAATGGATCAATTCGGAGTGCCGAGACCGCTAATCGTCCCCCATCCCGCGTTTTCACCTTGTTGGAGCTTCCTGGGGGGTCCTCGTCGCCGCGGTTGGATTCGCCTCGAAAACCTGGTCCGAATGCGCCCTGGGTAGTGTCCGGGGAGTGGGGGTGTCGGTATTTTTTGTTGGGCCCCTCCCCCTCGCCCGAACCCCGCCCATGCCCTTTTCGCCCGAGGAGCGTGAGGACGTCGACAAAGAGCGAAGGGGCGGAGCACGAGGACAAAGGGGACGGAAGCACATGGAGAGCCACGTCTTTCCTCCTCTCTCTCTCTCGTTCCTCTCAATGTTTTTCTACGCCCCCTCTGTCGTCTCCTCTCTCCCCTCTCCTCCTCTGCCCACTCCTCCCACCCCCTCTCCTCCTCTGTCCTCCCCTCCTCTCTCCTATCTTATTCCTCTCTCCTTTTCGCCCACTCTCCCAGGAGGATGGATAGCAAGAGAACGCCCCCCCCATTGTGCCTGCCCTCCACCACCCCCAACCTCCCTGCCCCTCCCGGCGAACTCCCGTCCCAACCTCCCGTCTACCCTCTGACTCCCCCTCTTCAGCGCACGCCTCTTCAGCGCACCTACGCATTTCTGAACACATCCAACTCGCAGAAACGCAATCTTAAGCGGAACTCACACAGTGAAAACGGAAACTCGCACTAGAGGGGTGCAAGAACAATCTGTCTGAAAGGGTGGATGATGACATCAACGGGTCTCCTGCTCTCCACCGCCCCCTCACATCTCCACCATCCTCCAGGGAGACGGCTGGGACAGAGAGATACCGATCAAGAGCATCGTACGACCAACGCTTCCGATGTTGCGCTGGGGCTGTCGCCGAACGGTTTCTGGGGTCCAGGGCAGCGAATGTAAAATAACACCCGGGTCGCTTGCGATGCGACTTGTCCTGGGAGTTCGTCTTCGACTCGGCAATGTCTTGCCCGAACGCAGGGCCCCGAATCCGAACGTCGGAGGGTGCCTGGCACCCCAGGGGCCCGAATGTAGCATATTCCCCTCCCTCAGACGTGCTCTCAGAATCTCTCAAAACATTAGGACGCGAAAACATACGATGAGCCCCGGCCTGTGAGGGCCAGGATCCATCGGCCCCTCGGTGAAGCTCGCTGTGGGGCCACGAAGCGTTTGAGGAGAGTACCAACATGGTTTCGTGCCCCTCCCACCCCTCCAGGGAGGCCCCGCCTGAGCGAGGAGGGTATCGGAATACCATACTATTTACATGGTTTCGTGCCCCCCCCACACCTCCAGGGAGGCCCCGCCTGAGCGAGGAGGGTATCCGAAAACCATACTATTTACATGGTTTCGTGCCCCTCCCACCTCACTTGGGGCCTCGGTGGAGCTCCCCATGGGGCCACGGGCTGCGCCGAAGTGGGCGCGGTCACGCATACGGCTCCTGCCTCCGGGGCCCTCGGTGGAGCTCCACGTGGTGCCACAAAGCGTGTGAGCGGTGCGCCAAAATGGTGTGGAGAAGACCTGCGGATCTAGCCGCTGGGGCCAGAATCGAAGAACCATTTGGGGCCACGAAATGTGTGAGGGGTGCGCCAAAGTGGTTTGGAGAAGGCATGCGAACCTAGCCACTGGGGCCTCAGGTGGAGCCCCCCGTGGGGCCACGAAACGTGCGAGTAATGCGCCGAAACGGTGTGGACAAGGCATGCGCACCCAGCCACGGGGGCCGTAGATGGAGCTCCATGTGGGGCCACGGTACGTATGAGGGGTGCGTCAAGTTGGTGTGGAGAAGGCCAGCGAACCTGGCCGCTGGGGCCGTATGTGGAGCCCCCTTATGGAGCCAAGAAGCGTGTGAGGGGTGTGCCGAAGTAGAAATCACGGAGGGCAGAGGCAAAGCTAGGAGGAGGGGAAGGGGCAGCGGGAGGGAAGCAGACGCGGGGCGTTCTCCTGAACGCGAGGACGCAACACCCCAGGATGGCTGGGAACAAACTAACTGCATACACCTATACACTTCGGGAGCTCCGAGCGGCTTTCTTCGATCGGTGCTGGACCCCCCAGGTGGCGCCCCCGGCGCCGCCCCTGGCGCGCTCCGCGCGCAAGTGGGGGGAAGTCCAGCGCCGATCCAAACGATACCCTCGGAGCTCAGTAAAACATGCATGTTTATGCCGCGCATGTCTCTTCGAGAGATGCCCCAAGCGTTGCTCATGGGTACATCCCCGCCTCGGACTGCAGGCCGTGGGGGGGGGCGCCAGGCCCCCGTCCTCGCTGAAGTGGCTCGCCTGCAGCAGCGCCATTCGGCCCCGCGAGCGCTCGCGCTCGCGCGCCGCAGCGCGCGGCCCACCCCCCCGAGCGGCGCGCCGCCGAAGGCGCCACCGCGGCGCCGACTGGCGCGCCGCCGAGGGCGCCGCCGCGGCGCCGACCCCGCCCGACGCGGGGCCCTGTCTTGCGCGCCAGGCAGGGGGGAAGCCGCCGTCGCCGCCATCATCGCAACGGGAGGAGGCGACCTCTTCCTCCTCCTCCTCCTCCTTCTCCTCCTCCTCGTCCTCCTCCTCCTCGTCCTCCTCCTCCTCCTCCTCCTCCTCCTCCTTCTGCTCCTCCTGCTCCTCGTCTCCCTTTCCCCGTGCCCAGCTCCTTCTCCTCGCCCCTCCCGCCTGCTCCTGCTCCTCCTCGTCCTCCTGCTCCTCCCCCTCCTCCTCCTCCTCCTCCTGCTGCTCCTCCTCCTCCACCTCCTCCTCCTCTTCCTGCGCCATCTCTACCTCCAACTCCTACTGCCGTGTCCTCGACCTGGACCTGCCCATCCTCATCGTCCTCCTCCTCGGCCCAGCAGCTGGCATGCAGCGAGATCGAGCTCGTCCTGCCACTTCTGCCTCTCCTCCCTTCTCAATCCTTATGCTGCTCCGTCTCCATCTCCTCCTCGTCCTCCTCGCCATACTCCTGCTCTCGGCCCCTGGCCTGCGAGGAAGTCGAAAATGTGTTCCTCCTCCTCCTGCTCCTCCTCCTCCTCTTCCTCCCTGAATGTATCCTCTCACTCCTACTGCTCCCCCTGCTTCTCCTTCTCCTCCTCATCCCCCTCTTCCACGTCCAAAATCTTCCGCCTCTCGGCAACTGGACTCCAGCATAATCAGAACTCCGAGTCTCCTCCACGAATTCCTCATCCTTGTCCATCCCCTGGACGGCTTCACCTCATCCTGCTCCTCCTGGCCTCTGGCCTGCGGCGAACCATTAAAGGACCCCCCCCCTCCATCATGCCACCCTCCTCCTGTCAACTCCTCCTTCTCCTGCTCCGCCAGATTCCCTCTTCGAACCATCGCCCCTGCCGCCCCTGTTCGTCGCCCACGTCCATCTGCATTCAATCTGAATTCTGCCCCCCCCCTCTCTCCCTTAACGAGCATGTCCCGTCGTGCGCACGCCCCCCCCGCGTATCACAATAACCATGTGTGTCATATACTTATCATGCTGGGACGCTTTTACGCTTCAGAGTGGTGTTCCCAATGTAGCGCTGGCATCAGCTCAAGATCGGCGCTTTGGCCACGTCGCTGACACTGTAACTCTCGCCCCAGGGGGCCACATGGCCGGAAACGATTCATGACCCGTCGCTGTCGCCCCCTCCTTCCCCTCCTCCGCTTTGTGCAGATCCTCCTGCTCCGCCCTCCTCCGCCTTCTGCTCCTCCTGCTGCTCCTCCTCCTCCTCCTCCTCCTTCCTCCGCCTTCTGTTCCTCCTGCTCCTGCAGGCGCTGCTGCTGCTGCTGCCCCCAACCTGTCCTCCTCCTCCTCCTCCTCCTCCTCCTCCTCCTCCTTCCTCATCATCAGCATCATCATCATCACCACCACCATCATCAGCATCATCACCACCACCACAACCATCATCACCACCATCACCATCACCATCATCATCATCATCATCATCATCATCATCATCATCATCATCATCATCATCATCATCATCATCATCATCATCATCATCATCATCAGCATCATCACCACCATCATCATCAGCATCATCATCATCATCATCAGTATCATCATCATCATCATCATCATCAGTATCATCATCATCATCAGCATCATCATCATCATCAGCTTGATCATCATCAGCATCAACATCAGCATCTCCATCATCAACATCAGCATATCAGCTTCACCATCATCATCATCATCAGCAGCATCAGCATCATCATCAGCATCGTCATCATCAACACCACCACCACCACCATCATCATCATCATCATCATCATCATCATCAAACATTAGCATCATCATCATACTCATCATCATCACCATCATCATCACCACATCACCATCACATCACATCACATCACCATCATCATCATCATCATCATCATCATCATCATCATCATCATCATCATCATCATCATCATCATCATCATCGTCATCATCATCATCCGCCATCCTATTGTTCATCATCCTGCTCATCCGCCACCTCGAATGTACACATGGTGGGGATGGTTTCGGGACAAGCAGCTTCACGACAAGGAAAAGACAGATTCACGACAAGAAAGCCCACGTTCGCCGCCCACGTTCGGCGCCCACTTTCGGCGCCCACTTTCGCCGCCCATTTCCGCCACCCACTTTCGGCGCCCACTTTCGGCGCCCACTTTCGGCGCCCACTTTCGGCGCCCACTTTCGGCGCCCACTTTCGGCGCCCACTTTCGGCGCCCATTTCGGCGCCCACTTTCGGCGCCCACTTTCGCCGCCCACTTTCGGCGCCCACTTTCGGCGCCCACTTTCGGCGCCCACTTTCGGCGCCCACTTTCGGCGCCCACTTTCGGCGCCCACTTTCGGCGCCCACTTTCGGCGCCCACTTTCGGCGCCCACTCGGCGCCCACTTTCGGCGCCCACTTTCGGCGCCCACTTTCGGCGCCCACTTTCGGCGCCCACTTTCGGCGCCCACTTTCGGCGCCCACTTTCGGCGCCCACTTTCGGCGCCCACTTTCGGCGCCCACTTTCGGCGCCCACTTTCGGCGCCCACTTTCGGCGCCCACTTTCGGCCCACTTTCGGCCCACTTTCGCCGCCCACTTTCGGCCCACTTTCGGCGCCCACTTTCGGCGCCCACTTTCGGCGCCCACTTTCGGCGCCCACTTTCGGCGCCCACTTTCGGCGCCCACTTTCGGCGCCCACTTTCGGCGCCCACTTTCGGCGCCCACTTTTTCCGGCCCACACTTTCGGCGCCCACTTTCGGCGCCCACTTTCGGCGCCCACTTTCGGCGCCCACTTTCGGCGCCCACTTTCGGCGCCCACTTTTTCGGCGCCCACTTTCGGCGCCCACTTTCGCCGCCCACTTTCGCCGCCCACTTTCGGCGCCCACTTTCGGCGCCCACTTTCGCCGCCCACATTCGCCGCCCACGTTCGCCGCCAAGTTTCGGCGCCCACTTTCGGCGACCACTTTCGGCGCCCACTGTCGGCGCCCACTTTCGCCGCCCACTTTCGGCGCCCACTTTCGCCGCCCACTTTCGCCGCCCACTTTCGCCGCCCACTTTCGCCGCCCACTTTCACTCACCGCCCACGTTCGCCGCCAAGTTTCGGCGCCCACTTTCGGCGGCCACTTTCGGCGCCCACCTTCGCCGCCCACTTTCGCCGCCCACTTTCGGCGCCCACTTTCGCCGCCCACTTTCGCCGCGCGCCGAAAGTGGGCGCCGAAAGTGGGCGCCGAAAGTGGGCGGCGAAAGTGGGCGCCGAAAATGCTTGTCGTGAATAAGCCGTGCCTTGTCGTGTTTCAGTTTTCTCTTGTCGTGTTTCAGTTTTCCTAGTCGTGAGAACACCCGAACTTTGAATGTACACGGCTCCCATTTCTGATTGCGCATCTCTTGACGGAGTCCTTCGGGAGATCCGGGTCCGCCAGGAGACCCCTCGGCGGATGGAGGAGGAAGAGTCAGCGAAGTGGGCAGGGGAGGGCCGCGTGGGAGCGGGAGAATCTCAGATTTGGCGCCAGCGCACCCAGCTTGCCCCCGCCCCCCCGCCGCCCCCCTCTCCAGTCCCCATATGGCCTCTGTGCGAGGCGCGTGTCGCGCCCAAGCGTCAGGTAGCTGCTCTGCCCCCATCCTTGCCCTCAGGGCCACAATTCAAGTCAGCCTCATCGCTGGGCTTCGGCAGCACGCAGTCGCAGTGCCCGACTCGACTAATAAGACGCCTCCGTCGTCTTGGCCTTCACGCCTCCCAAAGGAAGCAAAAAGGTGCCGCTACTCGCTACTTCCCCAGACCGCTCCAGGGGCGCGTCCTGACGAGGATTCCGCGGCGAATGCGGCCGTGGAGACGAGGGAAGGGCAGCGGTGTCGGTTTGGAGTCAGGCGAGGGGGGACTGAACTGGATGGCCCCCGTCAAGCGAAGGGATCACGGCAAACCCGTTCAAAATCGCTCCCCAGACTCCGCCTGGGCTGCTTGGTTACCCCGTTTTTGACGGTGCCTGGGCCCGAAAACGGCCCCCAAGGCGGACAAGGCCAAAGACCATTTCGAATCCAGGACCTCGAACCTGCCCCCCCCCCCCTTCCTGCTGGCCGGAACCAATACACCCTGCGAAATGCTTAAGAAATCATGGGTTAAGAAATTCATAGTCTCAGAACTTGAACAAAAACCCAAGATTTCCATCAAGATCTTAAGATTTGCATGGAAACGTTAAGAATAATCGAGACTCTGGCCGAAAACTTAAGTTTTCTTAAGCATCGCCTGAGGTGTACTGGGCCACCTCGGACCCCCCGCCGGCGCCAAGTGCCAAGATCCTCTTCCTCCTCTGGCACGTCCCCCTTCCCCCCGTCCCCCTCCCCCTGCCAAGTCCCGCGCGCACGCTCCACTCAGAGGCCCCGCGCGCGCGCGGCGGGAGCGCGCGACGTGCGCCGGGCCGGCCGCGAAAACGCTCGCGCGCGCGCGCGAAGAGGCACTCCGTCGGGAGCACGCGCTCCTCGTCCTCGTCGCCCATCGGTCTGGCGGCGGAGGGGCGGCGGGAGGCTCTCGAGAGGGAGCGCCGAAGAAGGCACGCAGGGTCTGTCCCTGGCCACGGCGAGCCTCGACCACGAGCAGGCCACAGGCCCCTCTTGCCTGGATCTGACGCCAACGCCCCCAGCGTGTGTCAGGCAGCCTGACGCGTTGGGCGACTTGGGCCTTCTGCCCCCCCCCCCCCTGGCTCAGGTGGGGAGGGGGCGAGGACGAAGCCCAGGAGCGAGAATATGGTTGGCTCTTGCACGCAGGGGTCGTCTGCACACCACCACCCGTGCCTGGACAGGGCCATCCTGGGCCCTGGGATCATGTACAGGTCATACTTGAAGAGGAGGCCTGCACACATATATGAATGCATGGCCGAAACGTTTGTTGTGTTTTCTCTCTCTCTCTATATATATCTATAGATAGAAGGATATGGAGCATAACAGTGTTTGCCAACCGCACTTGCCCAGTGGTCCCTATCTGCGCCCACGCCTCGGTCTGTGCACATGCTCACTGACTTGGACACCCCAATGAGCAGCGGAAGCCACCTCTGTGACCTGTGATGCACCTGCACTTGCCGGCTACGTCTGCAGTGGGAAGCGGTTCCCCTACTCGCTTGCCAAAGCATCCTGAGATATTCAACAGAAACATCTGCTGCAGCCCAGTGCAGGCCTGGAAACCCAGATCTGGGAACTCCTAAAAGCGGGAACCTCACAAAACTGAAAACTCACCCCTCAGCCTTGCAGAATCCGGCATCGCCTGTTCTTGGCATGTTCGGCCCACGGACCTCCTTTTTACCACCACCAAAAGCCAGCTCCTTCACAGGCCGTGCTCTCCAGCGCATGGTCGAATTTAAACGAAACGTCGAGGAGCTTCAGACACTGAGTGGAACAAAACTATGAAACATCGCCTCAACTTTCGGCGCGGCCTTCAGCGCGAAAATCAAGCGCACATTACCCTCAGTAGATGCAACATCGTGCGACACAAAAAGAGAAACAAAGAGAGGATGACACGGAAAGAGAGAGAGAGAGAGAGAGAAGAGAGAGAGAGAGAGAGAGAACGAGAGGGAGAGAGAGGGAGACCGAGAAAGGACTATATCCACATCTGTTTATTCAACTACGTACGAAGATGCCTTAGCGCCTCGGGCCATGCACATCAAGTTTGGCATGCAGACGGAAGAAGGGGGGCGACGGTGATTCGCCGCAGGCGTCTTCGATCCACCGCCCCCTGTGGATTGCCACAGGGGTGTGTCAGATGTTAGGTAGTTGTGGCCCTGCTAGGAAGCTTCCACGGGGGTCTCGGCGTCTCGGCCGATCGCGCCGCCCAACCAGAAAGCCCCCCAAATCGCTTCCAAGACGGCCAACATGGCCGTAGATGGCCTCCACGATGCCTCCAAGACTGCCAAGATGGCCCCAAAGGAACCCACAATCGCCCTCTGATGTCTCCAAGACGGCCCGAGATGCACCCGGGATGGCCCAAGATGGCCCAAAGATGGCCCAAGACGCCCCAGGGGCCTCCAAGAAGGTTCCAAGATCCCAGGAGGCCTCCTAGAGGATCCCCAGGAAGGCGCCAAGAGGGCAAAATCGCTGATTTTCGCAATGCTCCCCCAAGAGGCCGCCAAGATGGCCCCAAGAGCGCGCTGACGGCCCAAGACGCTTCCGAGACGGCCGATCGCGGGGGCACCAGCCTCGAAAGGACGGCCGCTGGCGCTGCGCCGGCGAGAGAAGCTCGGGGCGCTCGCGCCCTGCCATGAGGGGGAGCATGAGGGGGTGGACCAGGCCAGAGGGGGAAGCATCGAGCTGGAATTGGCGATACGTCGTCGAGAGATCGGCGATGGGATCTCGTCAGCGAACTCGCACGTTCCTGGGCAGGGTGAATGATCGGTCCCCCGCCGGCGAATGGGAGACTCGGAGTCGATGCCGCCCCCCCGGAGCCCTTCTCCCTCTAATGCTGCCCCTGAGGGTGTTCGCCCGGCCGCCCTCTTCGCCCCCTCAGGCTCTCGAGGCTGCGGCGCGCAGGCGGGGGCCGAAGGTCGTCGTAGTCGGCGCCCGTCGCGAACCGTTGCTGTCGTCGGCGCAGCAGCCACAGCCGCGATGGCGTTGTCGTCGCCATCGCAATCGCCGCCACCGTCACGATTGTTGTCGTCGCCCCATTTATCGTCGCCGTTGCCGTCGTCCACCAGCTCCTCCCTCCTCGTCCTCAGCCCCGACCTCTACCTCCTCCTCCTCCTCCTCCTCCTCCTCCTCCTCCTCCTCCTCCTCCTCCTCCTCCCACCAGCTCCTTCTACAAGACCACCGACACCTTCGCCAACCTCCGCCTCTCGCCGCTTTCTCCTCCCTCCTTCCCTACTCGTTCTCCGCCTCACGCTCATTCTCCTCCATCACCACCATCTCATTTTCGATCTCATCCAGTCCCTTCGTCCTCGCTCCTCTCCTCAGCTCCGTCCGTCCTCTCACCTGCTCCTGATCGTCGCCGTCGTCGTCGTCGTCGTCGTCTCCCTCCTTCTCCTCATGATCCTCGGTTGCCTCTCTCTCGCTCCCCCCCTTTTACCTCCTCATTGCAGCTCCTGTTACCCACAACCCTGTTCCTGCACCATCCCCCTGTCTGTGCTGTGATTCCCCGTGACCCCCGCGCCTGCCGAGGCACCCAGCACAACGGCTTCAAATCTGCATCGACTTCCTGATCCTCCTGCTACTCCTCCATGCTCGACCACTCCCCCTGTTCGGTCCTGCCTCCATTGCCCCCGTAAAACACTCATCCTCCCCCATGGTCTCTCCCCCCTTCCCCCCAGCGGTGTTGCACTTACCCCCGCCCCAACAATGTGTTACCTTCTTCTGTTGTATGTGAAGCATACATAAGCGACGAGGCTGTTGCGCTCTGACCTTCAACTCCTCCCTCTCTCCCTAATTTCTCGTTGCTCCTCCCCCGCCTTCCTCGCCCTCAGGCATTACATGCGAGGCTCATGGAACAAGATGCTGCATCGGCACGCGCATCAACACTCAGAACGCATGTGCAAACCTGAACGACACACCAACTCGACGGACAGGTGCTTGCACGATCCAGCAGGCAATGCTCATACAGAAGGGCACCGCTGTTGTACCATAGATGCTCGCAGCCATGGCCGCTTGCAGGGTGCCGCAAGGAAGTCGATCGGAAGGAGGGGGTTCAACTGGCACAGACTGCTCCAAGGCCACAACGTTTACACATCGACAACCCGGGGGACCGATTTCTCCAGGGCCCAACGAAGCAGCACAAGTGGACATTACCGGTACCGGGACCACCAAGGGGGAGAGGGGGGGGGGGACAGAAACGTACGCAAATATGTGACTGTCCACCGCCTTCTGGTCTCGGAAAATCGCCCCCCACGGTGTGCAGATGTGTGAACGGCCTCGGGACTGCGGCCCTGTTCCAGCAAGGGCCCTCTGCCGTGCTCGCTGGAACGCGGGGCCACTCTCAGAAAGCTGCCCCTGCGAGGCGCGATGCGCGAGAAGGGCCTGCAAGAGGTGCCACGGACGACTGGGCAGCCGCGACCACGGAGGATAACGAGAGTCGCCCCTCAGGTTCTGGGATGATTCCTCTATGTTGCCCCTGTTTTTCCTCCTCCTCTTCCTCCTCCTCCTCCTCGACCTCCGCCCACTCCTCCGCCACATGTTTTGTTTTTGTTTTCCTTACGACGAAGCGCTAATAACATGTGGAGGCGGCGAACCATAATCACAAAACGAAGCGCGTGCAAAAGATGCAGCGGGGGGGCGAAGAAGGGATGAAGAGGGATGATATGTGAACGATGCCCGTCCGAACCGCAAGCTCAGTAGGCTGAAAGGAACATGCGAAGTCCTGTCACTAAGACCCAGCAGCCATTATTTCAGCACGGGGGGGCGTCACAGGAAAACAACCAAGGCCGACAACACACGCAACGCTCTACACCACCCCCCTTCGGCCAATGAAGGAACGGGAGACTGGGAGGTAACCGGGGCGCTTGCCCCGGCGCGCCATGCACCGCGAGAGCAAGAACCATCACTTCTCATGAAAACGACAACGCGAAGATCTGCCCAGCGCCGACGCGCCATGCGCCACGGAACAGGTGGAACAGCCTCGCACTCAAGGAGCGACAGTGCTGCTGCCACATGATGGGGCCAAGGAAGGCTTCTGGCGGGCTCGGGCAGCCCGCGCAACTTGGGACGCCCTGCGCGCGCCCCGAGCTGGGCCATGATTGGGTCGGGCCTGTCCCCCTACAGGGGGAGGGATTTTGGGCGATTTTCGAATAATCCCGCTGTTGAGGGACAAGCCCGACTTAAAGCTATGAGCCTCCTGCTTTCTCCCCGCATCCACCAAACCACTGTTGCCCATTTGTCGGTGGCCAACAAATACTATGGGATAATGCGACTTGTGGACAAGCAATATTTCTTCGGCTGCTCGCTGGGGCAGACTGTCACCTGACAGCCTTGCGGCTCGCAGGCGGGAGGGGATGGTGAGGAGGGAAGTAGCAGCTCAACTTGGAGGAACGTTACTGGCAACATGTGTGGTAGAAGTGGTCGGGTCCTGGCGGTCAGAAAACCACCGAGACGCAACCCAAGAGAGTCCGACTCTGACACTATCTCTGCGATCAAACTCGTGTCAGCTTGGATCTCTTGCGCTTCTCACCACACAAACCCAGAACGTCTGACCTTATACAGTGGCGCAGCATACACTGACACATAAACACCTGCGAATCAACAACATCACTTACATGGCGGCCACGGACGCGCTTCAGAGCTTCCGCTGCCGAAAACTCTGGTTCCTGTCTGGGGAGCCTCCTGGGCTGTCTTGGGGCCCTCTTCGGGGCCTCGTGGGCCGTCGTGGAGTGATCTGAGCGGCCTCCGAGGCCGTGCGGGAGCGCTGGGAAGCGGGGAAAGCGAGAACGCCAAAATCCTTCAAGAACCTTCGGATAATGAATAAATTCAGCCTCCCAGGGCCCTCTTGGGGAGCCCCTTGAGTCCGTCCTGGAGCGTGTTGGAGTCCTCGTCGGCCGTCTTGAGGGCAGCTTGCGCATCTTCGGAGCCTCTTGGGAGCGTCTTGAGCCCTCTCGGGACCCACTTAGCTGGTCGTGGCTTGCTTCGGGGCCGGCTCGGCCCCCTCTTGGGGCGCTCTTGGGGCACACTTGGGTTGTCTGGGGAGCCTCCTGGGCCGTCTTGGGGCCCTCTTCGGGGCCTCGTGGGCCGTCGTGGAAGGATCTGAACGGCCTCCGAGGCCGTGAAGGAGCCTCCTAACGTGTAGTGCGCAGGAATCGGGGAGGGCCTAAGAGGCGTGCAGGAAGCTGTTGGGAGGCAGTTTGGATGCTGTTGGGGGCTGTTTTGGGGCCTCTTGGTGCCACTTGTGGGCCTCTTCGGGGCTCTTGGGGGCCTCTTCAGCCTCTTTGGGAGACTCTTGGAGCCTCCTGGGGTCTTCTTAGAGCGGAAAGCCGGGATTGACGATTTGCGTTGCCCCTGTTGGGCGGCTTTTCGGGCCACCTTGGGGGTCTCTTGGGGTGCCTCTGGGCGCTCTTGGGTCGTCTTGGGGCCGTCTTGGGGCCCTCTTGGCCCGTTTTGGAGCCATCTTGGGAGCTCTTGGGCGGTCTTGGGAGCGTTGGAAGCTCGAAAACGCGAGAAGGCTAAAAACCGTAAACAAAAAACAATTAACATCACATATTATATCTTCTTCGGGCGCTCCAAGGACGCCTCGCGGATCTCTCTTGGGGCCCCTTGGAGGCCAGAGCCGTCGGAGGTCTGTCTTGGGCTGCTTGCGAGCGTCTTGGGCCGTCCTTTCGCGTTCTGGGGGCGCCTTGGGAAAATCGGTGGCCCATCGTGCCCCCCTTCGCGGCCCCACATCCGCGTGACCGTATGCAGCGGCTCGGGGTCTTCTACCGCAACGGTGCCACTCTCTCCCGGCGCCCACGCGGAAGGCTGCTCGCTCGAGTGCCTCCGCTCCTGACTACCTACCAGACCACCCCAACCCAACCCGAAGACCCGAATTTCGGGTTGGGGGGGGTAAGGGTTCCACATGTGCTTTTTCGACGATTCCCAGACCCCCCCCCCCACTGGAAATGGAGGGCAAATTGAGGCCTTCGGGTTGGGTTGGGGTGGTTTGGTTGGTGGTGAGCTCCACTCGTCCTTCAAAAGGTCGGCGACACTTGGCGCAAGCCTCGAGGACAGATCCCGTGCGGGCGGTCGGCGCCCGTGCAGAGGCGGTCTGCCACGGCCGAGCCTCAAAAACTTTCGGGGCGCCCTCCTCCCTCCTCCCTCCTCCCTCCCCTCCTCCCTCCTCCCTCCTCCTCCTCCTCCTCCTCCCTCCTCCTCCCTCCTCCCTCCTCCCTCCTCCCCCTCCTCCCCCTCGAGACCAACGTTGTCCTTTCACCGTCTCTGCGAACAGCCAGACTCGTCAAACCATCTCATGCTGGAGACTCGAGGGAAGACAACACGCCCATGGAAAAAACCTGCTCACGCCGCATGATTCCTGGGACGGCCCAGACCACGGACGGGTCATGACCTTCCACAGCGCAAATCCATGAACTCCGCTGGAATCCCAGCTCCCGGCTCCGCCCCCCCTCAGACTCGAGTCGCCACCCAAGCCTGCCCCGGAGCGCGTCGCTCCCAGGATCTCGAGGCGGACCCAGCCGTGGCGACGAGGGGGCCAGGCAGGAAGGCCCCGAGGAGGACACGGTGGACGCACTCTCTGTCGATGTCCCTGAAGGGGCCCTGGGACACACACATCAGTACACACAAATAACAGGATTCTCCATGCTTTCCAGGTTCTTGTCTTCCCCCCCACTTCCCACATCTTCCCATATCTCCTGTGGAATCGACGATGAATTGCGTCCGTGTGTTTCCTTCCCTCCTGCGTCCCCAAGGGCTCCCAACTTCGCGCTTCGCGCTCCGCGAAGCGCGAAGCGCGAATAACTTCGCGCTCTCGCGCCGCCCCCCCAAAGGGAGAAAAGGAGGACGAGGAGGAGGGGGAGAAGGAACGAGGACCGCGAAGCGCGAACCGCGAATAACTTCGCGCCCTCGTGGGAGCCCTTGGAGTCCCCCTCGCCCTCGCGCTGTCCGCGCGCCCGCCCGCCACCTCGAGTGCGAGATATCGTCCTCTGCGTGCCCAGCCTCCCCGCACCCGGGTGCACAGCACGCAAAGCGCTCGCAAAACACGCCCCAGACCACCGGCATCACGCAAACATTTGGACCCCCTACGTATCTGCCACCACCCGCGCGACACCGCACCCTCACACAAGACGCCGCTGGCCAGAAACTCCTGGCCTCGCAACACTCACAGAAGGGGTCGGCGGATGTGGCGTAAGCCTGTAGAGTCGTCCTCTGCGTGCCCAGCCTCCCCTCCTCCGGGACAGTGGCGGCACAAGCCGGGGGGGGGGCGGCGGCGGCCGGCTCAGAAGAAGTAGCGGTGCATGCTGCCTGCGCGCGGCGGAGGAGTGAAGGGGCCCTGGGGGCACACAACCAAATGCACACAGATAACAGGATGACCCTATATTCTCCCCTATTCTCGGGGTTTTCGTCCTCCCCCCCGTGGAGTCGACGATGAATTGTGTCCGTGTTTTTTTTTTCCCCTCCCGAAGGAGGGCGATAGGCAGGAGAGGACGAGAGCGGGATAGCGAGAGGGAGAGGGGGAGGGAGAGGAGCAGAATGAGGACGGCCGAGGAGGAGAAGGCGGGGGAACCTGCTGTAATGGCAAGCGAGATGCGAGTGACTTCGTCAGCAGTGCCGCCCCTGCTTCGGCGATGGCCAATTAACAGCAGCAACCCTTGGGCAGAAGATGGCGATGACATGCTGCAAGCACTGTTCACAAGTATATACAATGTTATGTTCGCTGGGTGGTTTGCAAACCACAAGGTACCGATACCGCTACTCCCCACCTGCTCCAAGGGGCCCCAAGAGCGCCCCAAGACGGTTCCAAGTGGCGACGGGGCACCCCTAAGGAAACCACCAAGAGGTCACCGTCCTTGCTAAACCTTAGGAAATCAATGGCGTTCGCAGTCCAGCCCTTTCGCTTCGCCACAAGAGGCTCCCCCCGAGGTACCCAGCACGCTCCAAGAGGCCCACAAGGCCGCCAACAGACTCCCAAGATGCCGCAAGAGAACAACAATAATCTCTCAAGAGACATCCGAAGAGACTCCGAGAGGCATCTAAGACGCATCTGGCCGTTCTGATCGTCCTCCTCAATCTCTCCTCATCCGCCTGTTAATCCTCCTCCTCCCTCCTCCCTCCTCTACCTCCCCCTCTCCCTCCCCCCCGCACCATCCCGGACAACGTGGAAGAGAAGCTTCTACTTGTCGAGCGAATTTTCCGCGATGCTGTTGTGGAGTCTAAGTATGAAAGAGCAGATGCAGAGAGGGCAATTGACGATGACCAAATTCACATCATGATCGAGGAGAGGCGAATCGATGTTTGACGGAGACGAGCAAGTGGACGGCGCGTCCAGAGCATCCGCAGAAAAACCCTCATCCCAATCATGAAGGACCAGGGCGGGATCGAACACGCTGATTTCTATGCGCAACTGTACTCTTAAGCCCCGTTTTTTTTTGGATCGGCAGACGCAGCTTCTTCTCCAACTGCATCTCCAGTATCAGCTTTTACTTCGAAAGAGTTGCGGACGCAGATCAAACAAGTCAAACATGGTCGGGCCAAAGACTACGCTGGGAGTATCGCCGAGATGGTAAAATCAGGAAGCCCTTACTTGGAACAAGTATTGCTGGACCCGTCCTTCCAGATCGTCGCCCCAGCTGCGGTACCACCACAGGCCTGTAAATGATCGATTATCACTGTCACTCACAAGTCTGGCGATGCGGCCGATGCAAAAAACTATCGCCCTATTACGATAACCCCTGTCTTGTTACAAGTGGTTTGCTAAGCTGTTGTACGCCCGGCTGTACCCGATATTGGATGCACATCAAGCTGGGTTCTGGGGCAATTTCGGCACGGCGCACCATTTGATCACAGTGACGATGTTGCAAGCGAAATACTATGCATTCCAACAAACGCTGTGGATAGCCGCCTTAGATTTTCGCAAAGCCTTCGGCTCCATCGAGAAGGCCAACTTGTGGTCAGCATTGCGACGACAAGGTGTGCCAGACGGGTACCTGCGCCTCTTGCAGAACTTGTAAGCTGGACAGCCTGCAATTATATGCACCGACAGAATGAGCAAGGAATTCCCGATTCAGCGCGGCACTAAACAAGGCGACCCTCTCAGCTCGCTGCTGTTCAACGCTCTCTTGGATGATGCCATGCGCGCTGTTAAAGCTAAGTAGAAGCGCAAGGAATGGGGGCTCAATATTGGTCAAGCTCGTTGGATCACTATTTTACGATTTGCCGACGATGTCTTGTTGATTGGCGCATCATTGCACCAGGTCTGGAACATTCTCAAAGACATTCGCGACGCAGATCGAGAAAGGTCTGGAGCTCCACCAAGACAAGACGAAGCGCTTGAGCAACGCCAAGATGTGCACGGGGCGACCCAAAGCAGCTGCAGCGAAGGTCGACGACATGAACATCGAGATCCTGATATTTTCGGGTGCGTGGAAATATCTGGGACGACAGATTTCGTTCAGCAATACGCACGAGACGGAGATCGACCACAGAAAATCCATGGCGTGGAAGAAGCACAACATTCACCAGGCTGAACTTACAAGCAATCAATACTCCATCAATTCTCGTCTTCTTCCGTTTCTTGAAAGGACAATATCTTCGACCATGTTTACGGCTGTGAAGCATGGGTCCTGACCACGCCCCTGGAGGACAAGGTGCGGCGAACCCAGCGACGGATGCTCCGAATGATCGTCCGCACACCCCGGAGGAGGCTGAATGCAGCCGAGAGCAGAACTCATCCAGCGAGACCGCCGCAACCAACAGTTCCTCGAGCAGTCGGAGCAGTTGCAGTACCCAAACTGACTTGGAGTCTTGGATCGATTGGGCGAGACGGGCGACCCGCAACGTAGAGCAGCGCCTGCAGCGTCTTCAAATTTCCGATTGGACTTCTGCACACCGACCTTCGGATCACAAGTGGCGGTATCGTTCACAGGGCTCGAAACACTCGTGGGCAAGGTGGGTTTTGCAGTGGGCACCTTCTCAACCACATCACGGGCGCCGTCACGGAGGACAGCGGAAACTATGGTCAGAGGCCGTGGCAAACTACTGTTTGATCTGAGGGCCGAGGCTCCGCCACGCTGCCCTCAGGGCCGGATCCCTGGATCCGATGACAGCGCGCTCTCTCTCTCTCTCTCTCTCGCTCTCCCCGTCCTCCGATTCCTCCTCCATCCTCCCCCTCTTGGGGTATGACGGCTTCCCGGCCCTTTCTTGCACTGCATGCTCCTCCGTATCCCTGATCAGGGCAACTCGTCTGGGCGTCGTTTGTGGACGGGCTAGTGGGGCTGCGTGAAGCGTCTGGAATTCCGAGACGACTCCGGCCGTGGCGACGAGGGCCTCCCAGGAGGCCCAACAGGGCGAAAACCAGGGAGTGGAAGCGGTATCAGTGCCTCGTTCTCCTCTGGCAGACACCTACATAGCTCGTATGTGCTGCACTGATCGACCGTGTGGCTCGAGTCACTGCCTGTGGCATCCACGCAGAAGCTAGCACAAGTTTTTCGCATCACGTACTACACCTCCTCACCTCATCGCTCCTCGCCCTTCTGCGCCTCCTCCACGTCCAACTTCCTCTTCCTCCTCCTCCGCGATCCACTCGCCATATCCTCCTCGCCCACCTCCGCCTCCTCCGCCTCCTCCCCCGCCTACTCCGCGTCCTTCTCCGCGTCCTCCTCCTCCTCCTGCTCCTCCTCATCGTCCGCGTCCTCCTCCACGTCCTCCTCCTCATCCTCCTCCCCTTTGTCGTCGAGGTGGTCGTCCTCCTCCTCCAGACTCCTCATCATTATCCTCTTCATATGTGGAACAGAACGCTGCTCCCAGAGCCTCTCCTGTGCGGCATTCAGGCCAGAAAATCGAAGCGAATCCAGCAGTGGTAACGCGAGCCTCCCAAGAGAAACGAGGCGAGTATAGCGGTATCGGTACCTTTCCTCCTGGGATCATCCTCATCCTCCTCCTGCCCTCCCTCCACCGCCCCCGACGCCCGGGGAAGGACAGGGGTCCGCCAAGACAGTGCACGGACGCGGGAGGCGACACCCAGCGCGGCAGCCCCCTCCTCCTGCTGGGCATCCTCCTCCTTCTCCGCCTCCTCCTCCCCTTCCTCATCCTCTTCCTCCCCCACTTACTCCTCCATCTCCTCCTCGTCCTCCTCCTCCTCCTGCTCCTCCTCCTCCTCTCCCAGCTCCTCCTCCTCCGTCCCTTCACCTCAAAAGAAAACACCCCCGCTCCGCCTCGTCTTCCCCGAACACCTCCTCCTCGTCCCACTCGTCGCCTCTAGAAGTCTACCGCACAGGAGAGAAATGAAAGACACTCCCCGCGCACCATCCCCCTCCACCTCCGCAAGACTGAGCCAAGACCGGGACACATCGGGGACCTCTGAGATCGGTCGGTTCTGGCGGATGCGTCGGGCGCCGCGGCCCTTCTAAAACGCGCTCCGGAAGAGCTGCGAGGGCTTCCAGATCACTCTAGTGCGATGTATCGCGGATTGCGGCGCCGTGCCCCCCCCTAGACTCGGGAACCACACTCTCGCTTCAGATTCCATCTCGATTTGCCTGGGAATCGCGCTGTCACTCGACGCCTCGGCGACCCGCCCGCCAGACCGGGCCGTCGGGACCCGCCCGACTCCTCCTCCGCAAACTCCCGTCTCCCCCCCCCCTCAGGTGGCGACATCTGAACCCTACCCTCACCCGAATCCATGGGAAGCAGGGGCAGGCTTCGTCCACCTCCCTCCTACAGTCGGACTCGATTGGACAGGACACGCGAGAGGACACAAGACCCTTCCGAGGGCCACATTGCCACAGGGAGGTAGGAAATACAGGTCGCGAGACACGGGACACAAAGGTACCATTGATTTGCCAGGGTCGCCCGACTGTACCCCCACCTAAATCGATGGGAAGCATGGGTCGGGTTCGTCCACCTCCCTCCTCGCGGGCACACTCGAAGATGCATTGGGGATCAGCGGATTTGACGTGTGGGCGCCAGACCAACGGATCGGGAGGGTGACCCCAAGCATGAGGCCAATGCTGCAAGATTTAGCGACGAAGCGCGCCGATGTCGTCGTATGGGAACGGGGCCCGTCGCTTATTCATCTGCCCTGAACCACGTGCTCGTCTCATCGATCCTGCTTCTCATTATCATCCTTCTTCCACCGCCCTTCTTCTTATCTGCCCGCAGGAGAGAGGCTGCGGCGGCGGCGCTGGGCTGCCCCACTTGAACTTGTGCTTGGAGCGGAGGATTGCGAGGCCGTGGCCGATGGTCTGGGAGGGCTCTCCTCCTCCTCATCCTCCTCCTTCTCCTCATTGCCTCCTCAGTGTCCCTCCTGTTCTCTTCTGCTGCTCCTCTTCGCCATCCTTCAGCTCCCTCAACTCTCCCCCCCTCCTGTGGAGGAGGCAGACGTTAAGGGGAGAAGGCGGACGATGGTGAATGTGAAGAACTTTCAAACCTAGCGATCGGCGCTCCAGGATGCGGGAACAAGAGTACGAGCGAAGCTCGAGCTGCTCCTCCCCAGCTGAAGCGTGCGCACGTGAGGGTCAAGGAGGACGACGAGACTCTGCATAGCGCGCCCGGGCGCGGCCCTATTTCCATAGAGCCCAGCGGGGGGTGGGGGTGGGGGGGCGTGGCCGCTCAGATATCGATGGAATGCACGTTCTCCCAAACGTCAAACGAGATTGCCTGGCAAAGGGTCGGAAGGAGAAGGGTACGAGGGTGAAGGAGGAGGGGGAGGAGGAGGAGGAGGAGGAGGAGGAGGAGGAGGGGGAGGAGGAGGAGAGCGAGGCGGAGATTGACGAGGGAAAGAGGAAAGAGAATGACGAGGGACGGGGGGAAGGGGGAGGCGGCCGACAGCGGGCTCCTGCTCAATCTTCGGCTTGAAGGTGGGGTGCTTCTCCAGCATCTTCTCGTACGCCTCCGCGCACTTCTTTGCGTTCTCGTCCAAGTTCTCGACCTGGCACAGGGCCCAAGGGCTCGGCCCCCTCCTCTCCTCCAGATCATTCTCCCTCATCCGGCCTCCCTCCTCCTTCTCATCCATGATCCATCATTCCCCCTCCTCCCTTCCCAACCCTCCTCCTCCTCCTCCTCCTCCTCCTTCTGATCATACTCCCTGTCCTCCTCATCATCCTCTGACAGTGTTCCTCATCCTCATCCCCCTCGCCACTCCTCCCCTCCTCTGCTCCACATAACTCTTCCTCAAAACCTTTGCCGTCCCTCCTCCTCCTCCTCATCATTCCCATTCCTCCGACACCCCATTCATTCCAATCGTTCTCCTCTTCTCCCTGATCTTCCGCCACCTTCGTCTCATCCTGACACCTCCATCCACTCGTGGGCGATACACATGTCCGTATCTGCGGCCTCGAGGGCTGGGCCCCTGGGCCGCAGCCCCGCGGATACGGGGCGTTTGTAGTGGATGTTCCGCGCGCAACGTATCCGAACGGCCGAATATCAGCAAGGCCGCGCCCCGGAATGCAGACCGCGAGGGCGCGGATACGGATATGTGCGTCGCTCGTGACCCACCCTCCACCCTCCACCCTCCATCCTCACTCCGCCCCCACCATCCTCCCTTCACCCCGCCCCTTCCAGCCTCATCCACGTCCAACCCCTCTACTCCACTTCCACTTCCACCCTCCTTCTGCCTGGACTCCCGTGGGCCACTCTCTTGGCTCATTTATAATGACTATCTCTCTCTCTCTCTCTCTTTTTTCCACTTCTCTCTCCCTCTCTCTCTCTATCTCTCTCTCTCTCTCTCTCGGTCTCTCTCCCCCCTCTCTCGTTCTCTATGTCTCTCTCTCTCTCTCTCTCTGTGTTGCGGATTTACAAACTGATTCCTTCTGTGACGGATTTACACATTGATTCTTTTCGTGGCGGATTTACACATTGATTCCTTGTGTGGCGGATCCGCCACCACCACCGCCGCCACCTCCTCTCCTATTTCCATGTCCAATATTTCGGCGTTCCCTTCCCCCCCTCCATCCCGACATCCCTCCACCACTAACGGCCATGAGGGAAGGGCCGGTGGTGGCGTGAGCAAGGAGGCAAGGAATTGCTGTTCTCCCGCCACCAACACCTCGCCCTTTCCTCCCCCATCCCAATTCCCCCTCACCTCCATTCGTCCAGATCGGCCGCCCCCCACCGCGACCACATCTCAATGTCCCCATCCGCTCCCCCCATCGTTCCCTGTCCCCTGCCCCATCCCTCTCGCCGTCTCTCGCGCTCTCGCACGCCTCAAAAAAAAGGGAGGGATAGCGACTAGGAGGGAAAGAGGAATGGGGGAAGGGCCGCGGTGCGAAGGGGGGAAGGAGAAAAGGCGGATGGAGGGACTTGGGATGGCATCCGCGAGGGAGGGGGAGGGGGGACATGAGAGGACCATGCCCCCCATTAACACGACTACCTGAAGCTCTCTCGTTATCTCTCTCTCTCTCTCTCTCCCTATCTCTCTCTCTCTCTCTCTTTCTCTCTCTCTCTCTCTCTCTCTCCCCTCTCTCTCTCTGTCTCGCTTTCTCTCCTTCGCCCTTCCATACCACCCTCATTGGTTCCCTGCATCACCACCGCGATTTCCCCCACGTGCCTCGCATCCTTCCACTAACTGTTCATGACTCCATACATCGAGGGTGGCGGTGGGGAGAGGGAAGGGGGCAGGAGGCGAGGATGGTGTGAGCGGCTGTCATCCTCCAGTCCCCACCTCCCCCCCTCTGCAACGCAGCCACTACCAATTCTCTCTGTCTCCTCCCTTTCACCGTTTGAGGGCGGTGGCGGCACGGAGGGCGAGGGCGCGGGAGAACGGGGGGAAGTTGAGGGGGGGCGGGAGGTCAATGTAGAGAATCAGAAGCGTGGTGGTGGGAAGGCATCACACCCCTCCCGCCGCCCGCCCACTTTTCCCTCACAAGCGCCCTCCACACGCATTCGTTTTCATCTCCCATCCCTCCCCCCTTCCCTCCCTCTCACCCTCTTTCCTCCCTTGAGTGCACATGCGTATGTGTGTATGTGCGTGCCCACGGATGCCTGAACTTGCGAGAAGTGTGCGCATGCGTGCAATTCCGCGCGCATGCTATATATATATATATATATATATATATATATATATATCTATAAACAGTGAATGGTAAAACCAACGCGAAGGGATCGGGTGGGGGAGGCGGGGGATGCAGGGTGCAGGAGGGAGGTGACAGGATGCAAGCGGAGGGAGGAGGGGAACCATGCTTATGGGGGAGGGCTATGTGGATCGGGGATGGGGGAGAAGGGAGGAAGCGAGGAGGGATCCGCGATGCCAGAAGAGGACAGGGGGAGGAGGGAGCTGGGGTGGAGGCGGGGAAGGGGGACAGTGGGGTGAAGGAGGAAAGAGGAAGGAGGAGGCGAGGGCGGGGTAAAATGCGAAAGTGGGACCGCGGAACAAGAGACGAACGACGAGGAGTTGGGGAAGGGGGGGTGGGCGAGGAGGAGGACGACGACGGCGACGGCAACGAGGATGAGGAGGAGCAGGAGGATGGATGGGGGGGGAGGAGGAAGATGAGGGGATGATGATGATGAGGGGGAGGAGACGGGGGAATCTGCGAAGTAGGCACCGCTGCTCGTTCACAACTTGCACGCGCGTGTTCTTAATAGCCGTCGCACCTGAAAATAACTCACGCATTTAACCTGTCCGCATGCCCATTTGATTGCAGTAGAAACGTCAGAAAGCATCTCCGTCAAATGAGTCCACGGGAGGAGGAGGAGGAGGAGGAGGAGGAGGAAGGAATGCAGGATTGGGAGAGAACGGAAGAGCGAAACGGAGTTGGACAAAGAACTGCCCTTACACCCTTTGAAGGCCGAAAGCCAGCCATGCCCATCCAGCCTGGCGCCTGGGGGGCTCCATACCGGCTGGGTATGGCGGGCTGTCTGCACTTTGAAGGTTTCATGCTTCCCCCTCCGTCTCCCTCTCCCTCTCCTTAATGCTTCTCTCTGGTTCTCTCGATCCCTCTCTTGTGACGGATGCCAACATGTTTCCTTGTGTGGCGGATTCCAACGTGGAGCCTTTGTGGCGGATTACATGTTTATTCCTTGGGCGACGGATTACAACTTGATTCCTTTTGTGGCGGGTTACATAGTGATTCATTGTGTGGCGAGTGCGAATTGATTCCTTTTTATGGCGGGTTACAAATTGACCCCTTTTGTGGCGGATTACAAAAGGAATCCTTTTGTGGGGGATCACAAACTGATTTCTTCCTGTGGCGAATTACAAAGGAGATCCTTTTATGGCGGATTACAATTTGATTCCTCTTGTGGCGGGTTACAAAAGAATCCTTTTGCGGCGAATGACAAAAGGAATCTCTTTGTGGCGGATGACACATTGATTCCGCTTGTGGCGGGTTACAACGGAAATCCTTTTGTGGCGAATTACAAAGGGAATCCTTGCGTTGGGATCTTTAGCGGCCTGGACGTGCGAGAGGTTCCCAAGGTTTTTAATTATCTAATTTTGCTGGAATTTTCAATTGTTTTAAATCGGAAAACCAGGTTTCGCTTGAGACTGCCTCAACATTTATAAATCCATCGGGTTTGGCTGATGTAAAATTCAAAGGGGGTCGCAAGCGAAACTGTGTTTCCTGTGTTAAACCAATGTAAAAGACAATGAAAAAAAACAGGTTTCCCTTGAGGTTCCCTTTGACTTTTACATCAGCGAAGCTTCATGGATTTATAAAAAATGATACAGTCTCAGGCGAAACCTGGTTTTCCGATTGAAACATTATTTATTTCCCTGGGAAACTCTCGCACGTCCAGGCCGCTAAAGATCCCAACGCAAGGATTCCCTTTGCAATTCGCAACAAAAGGATTTCCTTTGTAACCCGCCACAAAAAGAATCAATGTGTCATCCGCCACAAAGAGATTCCTTTTGTAATCCGCCACAAAATGAATCAATGTGTAATCCGCCACAAAAGGGTTCCCATTGTAATTCGCCACGGAAGGATTCCTTTTGTAATCCGCCACAACAGGAATCAATGTGTAATCCGCTACAAAAGGAATCAATGTGTAATCCGCCACAAAAGGGAATCAAGCTGTAATCCTTCACAAAAGGAATCAGTTTGTAGTCCGCCACAAAAGGAATCAAGCTGTAATCTGGCACAAAGGAATCCATTTGTAATCCGCCACAAAAGGAATCAATTTGGAGTCCGCCACAAAAGGAAATCAATTCGCAATCCTTTACAGAAGAACGAAGAAAGAAGGAGGAGGAGGATGAACGCGAAGTAGATGCCATCAAAATGAGCCAAGAGAGTGGCCCACGGGGGTCCCATGCCTCCCTTTTCAAACCAAGCGCCCCTTCTCGGATTGCTGTGAGCCAGCAAGTTACATTAGCTGAGCATCTCCACAACACTTGCTTTCTCCTCGAGCATCCCTCCTCTTCCATAATTATTCATCCTGTTCCCCACCCATCTCTGGAGGTGGCGGTGAAGTGTCTCAACACCACATTTGACAGCGAGCGTGAAATACGTGCATTGTGATCGACCGAATCGAACTCTGAACGAAACTCGTCGTTCCCCTGTCGCAAACGCACAACTCGATCCTCGTGGTTGCTGACTTCCCTGCCCGGGCAACGGGCCCACGACAAGAGGTCTCCCTTCCGCGCGCCTTCTCCTCGGCCTGCCAGCCTGTGCCCATGAAGCCAGAAGCCCGGGTGCCCATCTCACACAGCTCGTTGATGTGGTCGCGCACATCCTGGCTGCGAAGGGTCGAGGCGGGCGGGGAAGAGACGAAACACTGAGCACCTGAGCAATGCGACTACGCGTACTAAAGCGCCAATCGACATCTTAATGGTGCAGCTGGCCCAGGCTGTCTGGTTGAGTGTGCTGACTACCAAAAACGATGTGCCTGAAGGACGGCCCTGGCCGTCTTCGAGCCACCCTGAGACCCTTTCTCGATGTCGTTTGATGTTGTGAGGCGTGGGACTGCAAGAGATGGTCTTGAACGTTTTCTGGATACTTCACGAGCGGCGAACATCTCCATATCCACGCTCTCGGGGTCTGGATTCCGGGACGCGATCCCGTGGACCCGCTGTCGGAAAGATACGTTCAGCGCGGGGCATCAGCGAAAGACCGGGCTGTATCCATGGGGTGGCGGCCCAGGGGTCCGGCCAGCGAGGCCGTGAATATGGAGATGTCTGCCGCCCACGGATTGGAACTCTCGACTCCACGGCCAGAAAGCATCATCCAGACAGACAAGCCAGCCAGATCATCATGTAAATCTCGACTCTTTGCTTGAGCTCAGCCAGACAACATCATCGTCTCCGGGCCCTCGCCCCCGCCCGCTGGCCGGCTAGGCGCCGTGGGCGCTGCGAAGGTGGCGCTGTGGTGGTGAAAACATGGCAGAGAAACCATGCACACATCGGCGGCGAACCCGGGGGGGGGGGGAGTGAGAAGGGGCGGGCCTTTTCAGAAGGCTCGGGCGTCCTCCGCCCTCGTGAGAAGTTTTCTAAGCCTTCCTGGAAGATGCAGAAAACTTCCCACAAGGCGCGAGGGCGTCTGAGAAGCCCCGCCGCCTTCTCAGACCGCCTGCTCCTTCGCAGTTCACAAGTACACCGCGCCGTCAATTGGCACTGGAGGGGGCCGAGGAACCCCCTACGGTCCCTCGGCCAAAGACGGCCGTAGGGCGGGGTGACCCGTACCAGCACCTCAAGGTGCATGTGCCACCACCTCAAGGTACAAGTGCCCACTACCATAGCTGTCTTCCTCGCTCGCCGCCGGATGCAGCCATCGTGCTGCCACGAGGAACGCTACACGGTGAAAGCATTTGCCTCTTCTGGCCACGGCGAGCCTCGGCCACGAACACTGGCGGCGCCCGCTGGGGGGGGGGGGGGGGGGGGCGAGGGAGGCCACCCTCGCAGAACGGCGTGGCGGAGGGGGGCTTCCAAGAAGGGCAACGCCTCCTTCGAAGCCCCCATGGCTTTTGGGAAGCAGGCTTAGAAGCCGCCAGGCCCCTCCTAAGAAGGCCCCATACCTCCTAAGAGGCCCCAAGACGACGCCAGGGCGAGGATCCATTCGAGTGAGGATAACTCGGGAATCGCTGCCCCCTTCGCGCCACCCCATTGTGGGCGCCGCCCCAAACATGCTTCCCCGACCTGGATCAGACGAGCGGTCTAAAGACCGGCCGAAAAGATTGCGCGAGTCGCGCACGTGAAGCTGCGAATGGGCAGACAACTCAGGAACCCTGGGCGAGCGAAACGCAAGATGGTGGCCAGAACCTGCCCAACATGTGAGTATTTCGCATGATACCAGCACGAATGCACGGTCTTATCACCCCGCGGAACACCATGCTTGCAACCCAGATGGGGAGGTGGGAACGAGGTCGCAAAACTGCAGAATCACATCCCATCCAAACGAACTGCCTGGTCGGCCACCGTATGTCGGACGTTGGCATCCGGCAACCGTGGCTTACAACTGACATCTGCCCTGCCAGACAACCAAAGAGGGCGCTCAGCACACTGGCTGCCTCGCAGGCGTACAGGACGTCCATCATCTCCTGAGGAGGGAGGTCTGCTTGTAAAGCGGTTGACAAGTCCTCCCATCTATGGCGAAATTGCCTGATCAAAAAGAATCAAGACCAAAGAAAAATAGACACCGATGAGACAGAGTGTCCTTTTGGTGGTGTGATCGCCCCTCTCCGCTCGAGACATCCCCTATCCCCAGCTCGGGGAGGCATCGTGAACCTCCGCGCTGGAGATGGCACCCCTGGTGGCAGTGACGCTTTCCATTTCTCAGAAGCCAAAAGTGGCCATGCATGAAGAAACTAAGTATAGCAGTCAAAGGTCTGATGCTCGAACGGTATGCTCCCCCCCGTCTGTGGAAGTCGGCAGCGCGGCATGGCCTGGAAGACATACATCACAGAAGACAACGGCAATGCCCAGGAATGACGTACACCAACCCCCGACGAAATCTTTTTGTTCATGGCGCCGACCCCCAGAGGTCTCGAGTCATTCCCCGGGACAAGTTTTTCATCCTGAGGATTGTCAGTTGACGGCCCCGCGGTCTGGCGAGGGCCCCCAAAGGCCGAAAGCAACGAACAACTGGTGGTCGTGTTTGCCATGACCTGAGGGGGTCTGGGCACCGGGTGCAACCTGGCTGACCTGGCAGCTTCAAGACGTGCACCAGGCGAGTGCCAGCAGGCACGACGCAGTCAGGCCGCACAAGCCGTGCGCTCCCGGTGCCCTCATCACTCTCTTGTCCCCCGCGTGCTTCTCCTGTCGGTCGCGTCCTCCCCTTCTCCCCTGGCTGCCCTTCCCCATCCGTCGACACATCCTGGACGCGCCCCCCCTCCATCCCGCCCCGGATTCGGCGCCCGGCGGCTTTGCCCGCAGCTCCTGGACCTCCTTGAACTTCTCCCCGACTGTCGCCTGGCGTTGGTGGCGGGAGGAGGGGCGGACAGGGGGGAAGAGAGATGGGGGGGAGGGGGGATGGGGGAGGAGGAGGTAGGATGGCGGAGGTCGCAGAGATGGGGAGGTGGAGGAAGGAGGAGTGCCAGAGGGACGGGGGGGGAGAAACGGACGAGGAAGTGTGAGGATGTGCACATGGGAGGGAGGATCGCAAGGAGGGAAAAGGACGGAGACAGACGGACGGAGAAGTGGTAGAGGGGATGAGCGCACGTTCCTTCATCATCGGCGATTGCGGGCGTCATGGGGGGGGTATGACGTAACGACCCCCCCCCCCGCCGTGCGGCTCCGGCACCACAGCCGCGCCTGCGCGCACGACGACGATGAGCGACGAGCAACGAGCAACGAGCGACGAGCAACGACGACGACAACGACGACGACGCGAGCAGCATGTAGGTGGCGATCTGTCCCACAGCGCCTGTGTACACCACAGTGCTCGCGTGCACCACAACACTTGTGTACACCACAGCGCCTGCGTACACCGCAACAGCCGTGTGCAACGCAGCGACTGTGTACACAACAGTACTTGCGTGCACCACAGTGCCGGTGTACACCACAGCGAATGTGTACAACGCAGCAGCCATGTGCAACTCAGCACCTGTCTACACCACAATGATTACGTGCACCACAGCGCCTGTGCACACCACAGCGCCTGTCTACACCACAGCATCCGCGTGCAAGGCAGCGCTGGTGTAAACCAGAGTGCCTGCGCGCACAGGACAAGTAGAAGGAGCATGTCGGTGAGGATCTGCTGCGGACAGCTAAACGTTACTCCAGGAAGTGCTGATACTAAAATGCGACGTTTGTCCCTCCTCCCTCCTCCACCTCCGCCTCCTCCTCCTCCTCGTCCTCCTCCTCCTCGTCTTTTTCTTCCTCCTCCCTCACCCTTCCCCCCTGTCGTGCGGATCGACATTACGGCGCACATGCGCGTGTGAGCGTGCACCGCAAAATGATCTATTCATTGGTGCCGTGCTGAAAGCACGCAAGCCTCGTGGTGTACACTGGTGTTGTGTTCCGCACGGCTGATGTGGATTACGCAGGCGCTGTGGTGTACATAAGCGCTGTGGTGCCAGCAGGCACTGTGGCACACACTGGCGCTGTGATGCACGCAGCTGCTGTGGTGTACATAGGCGGTGCGGTGCACACAGGCGCTGTGGTGCACGCAGGCACTATGGTGTACACAGGCGTGGTGGTGCAGATCGCCACCGACATGCTGCTGCTACCCGTCCTCGGTGATTCTTAAGCATTCCCAGACGCCGCCGGCGCGAAACGTGACGTCATCGGCCCCCTCCACCCCCCCCAAATGATTGCCGTCATCGGCCCGGAATTAAGAAACAGGCTCCAGCTGCGTCCGCGCGCACGACGACGATGAGCGACGAGCGACGAGCGACGAGCAACGACGACAACGACGACGACGACGACGAGTGCGGACCAAACTCCTATGCGGATTCCTTTGCGGACACCGATGCGGATCACGATGCGCACGGCGGCAGTGCCTGGAACGCTCTGGGGGGGGAGCGTTACGTCATACGGGGGGGGCGGAGGGGGCCGGGGGCCATGACGCCCGCCATGCCCCAAGCAGTGAAGAAACGGGCTCAAAAGGATGACGCGGGTAGAAAGGTGACAAAGGGTGTCGGAACGGGAAGGGAAGAGGAAAGGGGAAGAAAGGAACAAATAAACCATAAAAAACAACACAACGAGAGAAACAGAGACATGATACGCTTGACACGGAAATCTGGACTGCCCAACGCATCACAGTGTTCTGGGGCAGAACATATGCTGTGGATGTTGATGAAGAGCCCTCTTGGCATGTTTCACGTTGCCCCCCTCCAATTGACCCTCGCATTCGCGCTGCTATTGATGATGATTATGCTGACGCTGCTTTCGTTGCGGTGTTCGCCGTCCGCGTCCTCCTCAGACCTCATCCCGTTGCACCCGTGTAGGTCTTGCACTCAGGTCAGCCAAATCATGCATTGTGGTTTCCTTTCAGTTGCCACATGCATGCTACGTCCCCCTTTAGACTGTACTTGGTGAGCTGGTCACTCTGATCTGCAGTGCAGCTTTAGCGTGGCAGTGCTGAGTATTGCCTTTAGCTTTGTGTAGCACGCCTTGGGATACCGGGTGCTTGCCTGTTATGTTGATCAAGCTTGCCTTTTACGCTTCCTTGTCTCGTATTGTCATCAACCCACTCTCACTTACCTGGGGGCAACATGCCAGATAGCCCCAGATCGGTCTGGATTCATGCTCGCCCCCGACTGTACAATAGCCGTCTGTAGAACAGCCTCGCCCGACCCACACTTCTGCATGATCCTCCCTCGTCGCCAACCCTCTATCATCCCTCCAACCTGCTTCCTCCCTGATCAATTTCTTCCCGCTCCCTCTGTTCAACTTCGCATATGTCCGCTCCCATGGTCATCTCTTGCATGCCCCTTGCTACTCGCCACTTTGCCTCGTGGAGGTAGGGCTGCACGCAGCTCGTCAGCTTCTCCATCTCAGCCTGACCAGGGAAGGCTGGGGCATGTAAACAAGCAATTGTGGATCTTGCCCGCCGCGCCCCGAATGTACAAGATCAACAAGGCAGGTTGTACACAGAATATAATGCACGCCCGCACGTTGCTTCCAAACTTGCGGTCCAATGACAAAATCAGAAATCAGAGAAGTCAAGGCACCACGTGTGAACGGGCTCACTCAAACCAGAACAACGCTGGCCAATCGCTATGCCCACTGGCAGAACCTTTCTGAACTCACAAACTGCATTATGTTCGCAAGCATTGGCTATGACGACACAGTGCGGGGAAGTGCCAGACTCACCAGGAATACGTCACCCAAAAAGGAAATACCAATTCATCTCAAGAGGAACGCGTTTGCTCTCACATCTTCAAACCGCGTCTAGCACGAAACAAGTGGCACGCGTGCCCCCTGGCTCTTGCACAAAGGTGTCCGAGGCTCAGGGGGGCTGCCCTGGGAAGCCTGGGCGGGGGGGGGCAGAGGGGGGGGGGCAGGGGGACGAACGACACGACACGACACGACACGAAAATAAAAGTGGCCCAGGGGGGCTACCCTGGGAAGCGTGGACAGGGGGGGGTGGGGGGACGAACGACACGACGAACGACGAAAATAAAGGGTTCCGTGGCCCAGGGGGGCTACCCTGGGAAGCGTGGACAGGGGGGGGGGGGGCGAGGGGGACGAACGACACGACGAACGACGAAAATAAAGGGTTCCGTGGCCCAGGGGGGCTACCCTGGGAAGCGTGGACAGGGGGGGGGGGCGAGGGGACGAACGACACGACGAACGACGAAAATAAAGGGTTCCGTGGCCCAGGGGGGCTACCCTGGGAAGCGTGGACAGGGGGGGGGGGCGAGGGGTACCCTGGGAAGCGTGGACAGGGGGGGGGCGAGGGGGACGGGGGGGGGCGAGGGGGACGAACGACACGACGAACGACGAAAATAAAGGGTTCCGTGGCCCAGGGGGGCTACCCTGGGAAGCGTGGACAGGGGGGGGGGCGAGGGGGACGAACGACACGACGAACGACGAAAATAAAGGGTTCCGTGGCCCAGGCGGGCTTCCCTGGGAAGCGTGGACAGGGGGGGGGGCGAGGGGTACCCTGGGAAGCGTGGACAGGGGGGGGGCGAGGGGGCGGGAGGGGGGCGAGGGGGACGAACGACACGACGAACGACGAAAATAAAGGGTTCCGTGGCCCAGGGGGGCTACCCTGGGAAGCGTGGGGGGGGGGGCGAGGGGGACGAACGACACGACGAACGACGAAAATAAAGGGTTCTGTGGCCCAGGGGGGCTACCCTGGGAAGCGTGGACAGGGGGGGGCGAGGGGGACGAACGACACGACGAACGACGAGAATAAAGATGTCCGAGCTCTAGAGCACAGCTGTGCAAGAGAATAAAAGGAATAATACAAGGTGTAGGCCCTATATATATATACATATATAACTAAGTTGGGCAGCTCACACAGAACGACCCTTTAAACATCCGAAAGTGACCGATGTGACATAATATGTGCTCACGTCGCGGGCTCCACATAACGAGCAGAACTGAAGGTCCAATGTGAAACGGCACTTCCACACCATGAAAACCATGCTCTGCAGAACATGCACTTGATAAGGCCGTTTTGCAAAGCTTCCCCAATCGCACTCCTGACCGAAACCACCTCAAACGCAAGTACTCGCTCGGCGCAGCTCGGAGCGTGGCGTCGGCCGTCAGAGTATCGCCTTCGGCAATGACGTCGCAGATGGCTCAGAGGAGCGGTTGTTCCCGAAACAGTGCATGCGCAAAAAGGTGAATCAAATACCTGCTTGAGCGGCCCAGGGTCGTCGGAGCCGCGTCTCCCGACGCCACGCGAGCCACAGCGGTCAGCAAGCACATCTTTCGCCGCCTGGAACGCTGCTTCCCCCCTCTGAGAGGAGGACGGTGGGGGCATTCATTTATAATTCTGGGTCATGGTCCTGGGAGGCCCCCAGCAGTTCCCCAGGAGTTCCCCAGGAGGCCACAGGAGCCCCAGGAGGTCCCATGGAGGCCCCAGGAAACACCAGGAGGCACCATGAGGCCCAGGATGCACCAGGAGGCTCCAGGAGGCCCACGGAGGCTCCACGAGGCAACAGGAAGGCCCTGGGAGGAGGCAGGAGATCCCAGGAGGAGGCATGAGGAAGAGGAGTTTTTTTGTTGACAGGCGCCCTGAACCCAAGCCTCGATGATGAGGAGAAAAAGGACCAGTGCAAATCCAAGATTCACCAACGATGTAGTGAACACTCTTTAGAAAGTTTCCTCTTCATAGGTCCCTATCAGTGTTTCTTTTCACTGAGGGTTGTGCCACGTTGGAGAACAACCGTATGAACATCCTGTGCCAGAACCCCATTCCTGGGACTTCAACGCCGCGAATCAACGTTACGGTTGCGTCTTGACGATCCTGAGTCGTGCCAGAACACCGTTCCTGGAACTTCACCGCAACGAATCAAAATGACTGTTGCGCCCTGCACAATTTCTGGGAATCCTTGAAACTGCTGTAACATGATGAGACGAATGTGCGCGGGGCTGGGGCGAGAACCACATTTTGATAAGGTACCGCCCTCCATCCGTGAAAAGCGATAGCCAAATTATAAAAACGACCCGCCATCCATGTGTAAAACTGTTGCAACTTGTTACGCTCAAGGGCGAGGAAGTCTCAGGCGAAACGCTCGGCCCCTTATGTTGTACCGACACGTCGCGGGGTGCGACAGGGAGGAGTCGTTCATAAGGAAGGGGATTGAGGACGTAGGGAGGTGAGGAGGAGGAGGAGGAGGAGGAGGAGGAGGAGGAGGAGGAGGAGGAGGCTGGAGGAGGAGAAGAGGAAATATGATGATAAGGAGGAGGAGGGGCGAACATTACACCAGCCCTGGCACAAGGATGGCCGACCAGGCACGGTGATGGTGTGCAGCCGCCCTCTCTGGACCTTCCTCCCTGGTGCGCTGGGCCTCCCAGAACGGCACGTTGTAGACCAAGTAGAGGTAGTCCGCCCAGTTCGCGCTGAAGACCTGCAGAGGGGAAGCTGGGGGGAGGCAAGAACTGCGGGCCAGGTAGGACCGAGCACGTGCATGGTCGCGACGACTGGAAACAGCACTTCCTGGGGAGAGAAGGGCGAGGGGAGGGGGAGAAGGAGAGAGGGGCAGGAAGACAAAGGGCAAGGGAGACAGGGCGAGGGCAAGCAAGGCGCGCTCGCGCCACTTCTGACGTCCTACCTCTCCCACCCATCCCTTTCCAGTGCGCTGAGTGTTTCTCGATCCGCCGACGGGCGTCATGGCGGACGTAGACCACCCGAAAGGACCCTTTCTCGTGTTATGGACAATCAGAACAAAGGGAGCTGTGTACATTGGAGGAGGGGGTGGCGGATAAGCAAGAGGATGATCGAGAGGGAGAGGATGAGGATGGAGGGGGACGAGAAGGAACATCAGCAGCATGAGCAGAAGGACGAGGAGCGGGAGGAGCAGGAGGACCAGGGGAGGATGGAAGGGAATCGAGAGGGGCGACAATGACGAGGGAAGGACTCGCCGCAAGAAGTGTGGGCCGCGCTGGGATGAGAGCGCCATTCTAAATGACGGGACTCAGGCGTCGATCCGAAAATGAGTCCAACGCTGCAGTGGGAACGCCAATTACAACAACACTTTGATGTTGAAATTGATGCGTCAAATCAACAATATTCGCGAGAACAGCTGGCGTCCTCTCGGGCTAGATCTGGCGAGAGAGAGAGAGAGGTAATAGTTTTCCTTCTGAAGGGAAGCCCCAATGGACGCACGCGCCCAGCCACATACATGGATACGACCCCCCAGTCCGTGAGGCCAACCTCGTGTTGAGAACGTTCGCGCAATGCGTACTTTCGAAGCCTTTTTCGCTCCTGCTATTAAGAACTTGCGGGACAGAGAGAGGGGGGAGTGGGGGGAGGATGAGCAGAAGGGTTCGGAGGGGGCGGTCGAGCCGGAGCTGGAGCTGGGCCCATGAAAACATGATCAATGTGCGAGGACCTGACGGCGCCCAGCGGTCCCCAAGGCTGAGGGGGAACGTTGGGGGGGGGGACCGGCTCAGGGGGTGAAACATCGACCTAGAATCGCCGATACATCGCCGATAGATTGGCTCTAAGCCCCCGATAGAGAAGCCGCCCGGTCTTAGGCGGAATGGGCTATCGGGCCCCTCTCGGCGATCGATGCGCGCGATTGGGGGTCGATGCATCCCCCCCTGACCCCATCCCTGACGTTGCCCCCTGGTTTTCGGATCATAGCTCGGTGCTCGGGACGATCCGGCCACCCCTCCCAAAAGAGCGCCCTGGGGGAAGCGCAGTCGCTGGAAGGTACCCCGAGACCGGAAGACCGCAGTGAGCCGACGAAAACGCCCGAGAACTTCGAGCCTCGAACCCGACACGTGTCCCCCTCCAAACGCTGCACCACCTCGAGCTCATCCCCCCCTAACGCTGCCCCTGAGGGCCCGCGCAGCCCCACGGCAGGGCGCTGCGGCGGAGGCCCTCCCCTGCTGCCCCGAGCCCGAGCCCGAGCCAACGCACGAGCCCGAGCCCGAGCCCAAGCCCGAGCCCGAGCCCGAGCCAAAGCCCGAGCCCCTGCCCGAGCCCGAGCCCGAGCCTAAGCACGAGCCCCTGCCCGAGCCTGAGCCCGAGCCCACGACTGCGGGGACAGCAAGCGACCGGAACCACAGCGAGGATACAACCTGGGGGATGTCCTGCGCATGCCACAAAGGTCGGAACACCGGAACCAGCTTCGTACTGATTGTGGTCGATGTGGCGACCCAGGACGGCTAGATCGACCACAACCAAAGTGCTCATGTCGAGATCGGTGGGCTCTTCTCTGAGGTGAGGGGCCCTCCTGGACGATCCAATTAGTTGTGGTTGTGGTTGTTTGGTGCCCGAGCCGCGTGAACACGAGCCCAAGCCCGAGCCCGAGCCCAAGCCCGAGCCGGGGTTTGGGGGCCAGGAGGGGGCGTACCAAGCTACCAGCAGCTGGGGCGCCGCTGCCGCGCAAGCAACTGCCGGGGAGGTGAGCACCGCGCGCGTTCAGGCGGCGCAGGAACGGCGCGACAGATCGATCGATTGGAAGCGCGACACGGTTCATTGGAAGCGCGACACGGTTCATTGGAAGCGCGGGCGCTTACTTACGCGGGCAGCGTAAAAGCCAATGTCGGTGAAGACGAACGCGTTTACCTTCGTCGCTCATCTGTTGTTCCTCGAGGTGAAGAACAGCGAATGTGGTTCGAAACCAATGGCGGCCGCTGTTGGACAGGCGGCCTTCTGTATCGGATGGGCAATGCCCGCAGTGGCACTGACACTGAGCCCTGTTCCCCAAACAATGCCTGCACTCAGGGGTTCTTATTGCCCTTTTGAAGAAACTGGCCCATCCGTGGTCCGGGCGGCCCCATTCCCGTCCGTTGCCGCCCCACCCAAACCTGGCGGTCCCCTTCCCGTCCGTGGCCGCACCAGAGTCCACATCGCTCACACCACACAGACTGCACCACATAGCCTGCACCACATAACTTGCACCACGTAATTGTACTTCCTTTTCTGAATTAATATTAGGATCTACCCCCATCCATGGAATTAAAGGTACACCTTTCCGTGGTGCAATGTAAGTATGATTATGCCCAATCGTCCATCCTACATTCGAATTCATACCATCCCAGACAGGCCAGTATCGGTCCCCCACTCGGCCCTTTGCATAAAGTGCTACGCGCGCACTCGTTTATCAAAATGATATCCGTTTCCCAAAATACCTTGCAACGAACAGCACGAGGTGCACACGCGCGCGTCGCTGCGCGCGCATGCCACAATCTCTCGACAACACGATTTCAAGATCGAGAGTCCTGGAAACATATTAAACAAGACAACACGTGGCCTCGCAACAAAAACAACCAAACTCAAACTTGCGCTCGGGCTCTTTCTAAACAACAACATAAAAAACACATGTTCTCGACATGTCCATCACATGCTACCACGTGGGCTTCTGGCGCGCGTGCCGGAATCGCCAGAACGCCCTTGCGCGCGTGCTGTCGCAAGAATCCCTTGCAACAGACGGAACGAAGTGCCCTCGCGCGCGTCGTCGCGAGCGCATGCGAGAATCATCCAGAAACCTTTGGTCTCGTAGGATGATTAAAACGGAGTGCCCCGAAAGCATCCACGACATGGTTTTGCAGCACCAGTTTTCAACAAATGCCTGCGTTCGCGCTCCTGCGAATTCTTGAGAGAACCATATAGGCTTTCAACATGTGCGTTCAATTCTGCCAAACGGGCCCCTCGCGCCGCACGTCGAAATCATTCGAACGCCCTTGCACCACATAGCTTGAACCACGCACATTGCACTATATGACTTGCTCCACACAGCTTGGCCGACAGAGCTTGCACCACGCAGAGTGCACCATGTACATTGCACCGCATAGCGTGCACCACATAGCCTGCACCACATAGTATTCTTTCAAAGCCAATTTCTGCGTGATGTGTGTGTGTGTGTGTGTGTGTGCCAGGGCTGGCTCGCTGCAAACTTGCCTCGCGCGTGCCGGTGCAGCCTAAGGCTGCACAGGCATGACGGGGGAAGTGGGAGCATGACGGGGGAAGGTGGGGAGGGAGGAATGACCACCGTGGAGAGCGATCGCCCCCATTTTGCGGTGGTCGCCTGTCTCGTGGAGCTGCAAGCGCCTGCCAGCTCAAGAGCCTCCTTCAGCCATGCAGACGTCCAGAAAAGGGGCCCATGGTCACCGCACCATCAGGGCTTTAAAGGGGAGGGGCCCCCAATGAAGAGGCCAAGGTCGCGACTACCTCTTTGCGGCTAAGTAGGCAGGCGGACCGACTCGGACCGCCTTTTGCATCGATGAGATGGGGGGAAAGGAGTGCGTATCGCTCCTACCATTCGTCACTTGCGACAGCGTGATGGATGGTAGATGGTGTGAAATATACGCTGTTTCCAACTTCGGTGGCTCGGGGACCCGGCTCGCGTGCGCCAGCACACGCACCAAAAGGATCTCTGCTCCTCGACTGGGCAACGCAATTAATACAGCAAGCTCCTGCCGTGACGAACCCATCGTTCGCAAGGACTTTGCAACGCGGGGTGTTCACTGGGTCACCTACCTGTGTGCACCGCGCACCGCGATTCGCGGTTCTCTCCTCCCCTGGCGCGATTAGCGAGCCAGTAGCGGCGCTGGAGAGGCGTCGCCGAGGATGAACGGACCTCCCAAAACCACCTCTTCTGCCTTCCTCTCTGCCCCTCCGACCGGCAGCCTGTTCACCCCAGAGAAGCCGAGCGGACCTCCGAAAGCTTCTACTAGTGCATTGCTCTACCCACCAGGGGTCTCCAACCCAGGGAGGTCCGAGCGAACATGGGACAACTTTTACGCGTGCCTCCCCCTGCCCCTCCGCCCTGCATTCTCTTCCCGTCTTGGCTCTACTCTTGTCAGCATCGCCTCTAGTTGAATCACCCCCCTCTAGCGGCGACCGCCCCTGGGGGGATGGCCGCGTTCGAATTGACGCCCGAGGCCGACACCGACAGCGACAGGAGGAAGGAGGAGGACTGAAGGAGAGAGGAGGAACATGAGGAAAGACAAGGGAGGGGGAGGAGAGGGAATGAGTAGGCAGGGGGGGAGGAGGAAGGATCCCCGTATGACCCCTCCTGACTGCACTGGAGCGACAGACGCCCCTCGGGTACAGGCCCGAGGCAAGCCATGCGGTTTCCTCTTCGGCGAGGGAGCCAGATTCGGACGCGCCCGACTTCGCCTGATCGCGAGTGGCATGGCCTTCGGGCCGTCCCCAACGACCTCTCCCCTAGGAAGCAACTCCTAGGAGGTCTTCGTGAGAACGATTAAGGGTGAACAAGCCGGATCTAAAAAACCATTAAGCCGAAATACGCCGAAGTCGGCCTGCGATCGAGCCGGATTGAGCCGCATTGCGTAAGCAAAATTGAGCGGGATAAGGGCTGGAATGAGCGGGATTGTGCCAAATAAGGCCGGCTTTCGACCACAAGTCTACGTGCGCCGACGCTGGATATTTACCCTCCCGGAAATTGAATCTTACCTCCTCCTCCTCCTCCTCCTCATCCTCCTACTCTCGGGGGGACGAAAGGGTAGGATAGCAAAGGGTAGGGTAGAAAATCAGCTCACGTAGCTTGTTTTTCTGGCTTCTCCTGGCGCCGGGAGGCGCCTATGTATCGAGGAATGGGCCCGACGGCGGGGCCGAAACCAGCTGCTTGCAGCAGATTTCGTAACCCCCTCTTTCCCTACCCACCCTTCGTTCGGCCCGATTCTAGATGGGGTCCTTGTAGATGGGGTCGGAGAATCAACAGTATCGCCAATGCATCGACGATGCATCCGCGATGCATCGGCGACGTCGGTGATGCATCGGAGCCATCGGCGTCCGGCCCGATCCTCCACCCCCGGCAGGATGGCGCGAGGAGCGAGTCTGTCCCCGCCTCGGCCTGCCGCGCGCTGGCTGGCCCCGCGGTCGACAGGACGTGCAGGGAGGGGGTTTACTCCTGCTCCCTGTCGATGTCCCAAGCCACTGCAATCCTCCTCCCCCTCTTCCGCCGCCGCCGCCTCCTCCGCCTCCTCCTCCTCCTCCTTCCACCCCCCACTAGAGGCCTCCCAGATGGGGTCGGAGCAAAGTGGGGTCGGAGGATCGCGCCACATCGCCGATGCATCACAGATGCATCGGCGACGTTGAGGATGAATCGGCGACTTCGGCGTGGCGAGCATCGGGTCTCAACATCGAGCCGCACCGCCGATGCATCGCCGATGCGGCGCGATCCTCCGAGCCCATCTGCTCGGACCCTATCCAAGAGGCATGAACCCCCACAACGCCCTGTTTGGATGCGCACCTCGAAGCTCGACACTCCCACCCCCCCCCCCCTTGCCGTCGCTTGGACGTCCACTCCCCGTGCATGTTGTCGGCTTTGTGCGTGATTGTTTGCTCGATGGTCCAGGATGCTCCTCGATTGCCCTCGCCGACAAAAACGAAGCACACGTCCGAGCGATGCCAAGTCCCCCCCCCCCCTCGCCCCCCCCTCCCTCGCCGCCGCCGCCGTCGACGGGCGCTCGGGCCCCCCGCGCGCGTGCCCGCGCCGAGCAGGGGCTGCGCCGCCCGAGAGGGCGCCCCGAGAGCGCGCGCCTCGGAGTGGAAGCCGTCCAGCTTCGCCAAGACGTCGTCCCTGGATGGGGGGGGAATCTAGAGCAGGAGGAGGGGGAGGAGGACGAGGAGGAGGAGGAGGAAAAGGAGGAGGAGGAGGAGAAGGGGGAGGAAGGGAGCAGGAGGAGGGGGAGGAGGGGGAGGAGGGGGAGGAGGATGCAACTCCTGGGTGGTTGTCGTAGGATTTTGGCGGCGCGCGCAGAGGGAGGTAGAGGGGGGGCAAGGGGAGGTGGGAAGGCTTCTTGGAAACAGGCGAGCCGGACTAGACCGGTTTAGGCCCGAAGTATAGCAAGACTAAGCAGGATTAGGCCAGATCAAGCAAACATAATAAAAACTGCGTTCGACCAAACATGCACCAACGCCGATGCTGAAATTCACCTCTCAAAAAATGTACCTCATGTGTACGGAAGACCAGGGGGCACTGCGTTCGGGCCAAGAGCTGGCCCAGCCCTGGATCGGTGTTTGTCGAGAGTCGGTGTCCCCCGCCGGGAAGGGGAGCAGGAGGAATGACCAACCACAGCTGTTGTGCGGGGAGGGGGGGGGGGCAGGGCACCGTGTCGATGATGCCTCGAATGGGGGTGCTGGAGCGACCCTGAAATGGGAAAGGGTGGTGTGCGAAGGCGAGGGAGGCGGGCGGGAGGGGCAGGACGGGCGGGGAGGAGAGGGAGAGAAGGATGAGAGAGGGGAAGGATGAGAAGGAAGAGGTAGGGATGTATGAGGAGGGGGAGGAGGAGGAGGAGGAAAGAGGTTGGGGTGACGAGGGAAAGAGGAGGACGAGGAGGAGGGGGGAAAATACAGAGAAGAATTCGCTGGCCCAACGGCCAAAAGGCGTGCTAAGACCTTCTGTAACAGGTTAACAATATTTTTAGTTCGTGCGCGCGTGGCGGCCCCTGGGGACCCCTGGACGCAAAATACCCTGGCCGATGTGTGGGCGATGCCCGGCTGACTCCCCCAGGGCGCTCCAAGAGTCGGGGCTCCGTAGACCAAGACACGCTAGACCCGGACACCCAACATCCCTCGAAACCAATTTTTCCAGACGGCGGCATGAACAAATTATCTCGGCAAAGCAACCTGACAGCGATGTGTAGGAGCATATCTGGAAGCATTCCCCTTAAGATTCAGATGAGAATCCAGTTGTAGAATTCTGCTGTTCTCGCAGTCGAAATTAGCGGCGTTCGCAATGACAGTCGCAGTGGCAACGGCAGTCGCAGTCACAGCCTCAGCCTCAGCCTCAGCCTCAGCCTGCCTCAGCCTCAGCCTGCCTCAGCCTCAGCCTCAGCCTGCTTCAGCCTCAGCATCAGTCTGCCTTCAGCCTCGGCCTCAGCCTCAGCCTGCAGCCTGCATCAGCCTCAGCCTCAGCCTCAGCCTGCCTCAGCATCAGCCTGCCTCAGCCTCAGCCTCAGCCTGCCTCAGCCTCAGCCTCAGCCTGCTTCAGCCTCAGCCTCAGTCTGCCAGCCTCGGCCTCAGCCTCAGCCTGCCTCAGCCTCAGCCTGCATCAGCCTCAGCCTCAGCCTCAGCCTGCCTCAGCCTCAGCCTGCCTCAGCCTCAGCCTCAGCCTGCCTCAGCCTCAGCCTCAGCCTGCTTCAGCCTCAGCCTCAGTCTGCCTTCAGCCTCGGCCTCAGCCTCAGCCTGCCTCAGCCTCAGCCTGCATCAGCCTCAGCCTCAGCCTCAGCCTGCCTCAGCCTCAGCCTGCCTCAGCCTGCCTCAGCCTCAGCCTCAGCCTCAGCCTCAGCCTCAGCCTCAGCCTCAGCCTCAGCCTCAGCCTCAGCCTCAGCCAGCCTCAGCCTCAGCCTCAGCCTCAGCCTCGCCTCAGCCTCAGCATCAGTCAGGCCTCAAGCCTCAGCCTCAGCCTCAGCCTCAGCCTCAGCCTCAGCCTCAGCCTCAGCCTCAGCCTCAGCCTCTGCCTCAGCCTCAGCCTCAGCCTCAGCCTCAGCCTCAGCCTGCTTCAGCCTCAGCCTCAGCCTCTCAGCCTTCAGCCTCGGCCTCAGCCTCAGCCTCAGCCTCAGCCTGCCTCAGCCTCAGCCTCAGCCTGCTTCAGCCTCAGCCTCAGTCTGCCTTCAGCCTCGGCCTCAGCCTCAGCCTGCCTCAGCCTCAGCCTCAGCCTCAGCCTGCCTCAGCCAGCCTGCCTCAGCCTCAGCCTCAGCCTGCCTCAGCCTCAGCCTCAGCCTTCAGCCTCAGCAGCTCAGCCTCAGCCTCAGCCTGCCTCAGCATCAGCCTGCCTCAGCCTCAGCCTCAGCCTGCCTCAGCCTCAGCCTCAGCCTGCTTCAGCCTCAGCCTCAGTCTGCCTTCAGCCTCGGCCTCAGCCTCAGCCTGCCTCAGCCTCAGCCTGCATCAGCCTCAGCCTCAGCCTGCCTCAGCCTCAGCCTGCCTCAGCCTCAGCCTCAGCCTGCCTCAGCCTCAGCCTCAGCCTGCTTCAGCCTCAGCCTCAGTCTGCCTTCAGCCTCGGCCTCAGCCTCAGCCTGCCTCAGCCTCAGCCTGCATCAGCCTCAGCCTCAGCCTCAGCCTGCCTCAGCATCAGCCTGCCTCAGCCTCAGCCTCAGCCTGCCTCAGCCTCAGCCTCAGCCTGCTTCAGCCTCAGCCTCAGTCTGCCTTCAGCCTCGGCCTCAGCCTCAGCCTGCCTCAGCCTCAGCCTGCCTCAGCAGCATCAGCCTGCCTCAGCATTCAAATGTGCCCGGGAATGGAGTTCTGGGAACTCGAAGAACACGAAGTGGCCTACAGTTGGCTCCGGGCATTCAAAATCATGCCCAGGAATGGAGTTCTGGGAACTCGAAGACACGAAGTGGCCTACAGTTGGCTCCGGGCATTCAAAATGTGGCCCGGGAATGGAGTTCTGGGAACTCGAAGAGCACGAAGTGGCCTACAGTTGGCTCCGGGCATTCAGAATGTGGCCCGGGAATGGAGTTCTGGGAACTCGAAGAACACGAAGTGGCCTACAGTTGGCTCCGGGCATTCAGAATGTGGCCCGGGAATGGAGTTCTGGGACCTCGAAGACCACGAAGTGTGTAACTGTTTGCTTAGAACAACTTCCGCGGATCCCTGTCCGGATGCCGCCCAGACCACCCTGGGCCCCCTGGGGTGTCATGATGCTTTCTTTTGACCCTACTAGAAACCTATCAGTCTTCGCTGTTAGGTAAATGCTGCACTGCAGCATTTCCATAATAAACCCGGACATAGGCCCTAAAAGGCTGCAAGACACCCCCAAATCCAGACACGAACCCGAGCCCTGCAGTGCAGCAAAACTGAAAAACATCCAAATCCAGAAACATACCCCCAAATCCAGACACAAACTCGAATCCAAGCACAAACGGGTGCTGAAAAATGCATCTTTGCAGGAAAAGGTGCCGGCTCCTTGGTTTTCCCTGTCCTGCTTTGTCTGTGTCCTGGTCTCCTAGGGCATGAACAAACGCGCCAAGAGGGCGCCCGGATGCCCCCTACACGGCCCAAGAGGCCCCGAGTCGCCGAAAGATCGTTCCAAGACGCTCAAGATGGTCTACAGATGGCACCAGAGGCCGCGAAAAAGCCCCAAGAGAACCTCAAGAGGCTCTCCAAGAAGACCCCAACAAGTAAAAATCGTCCCAGTTCCTTCGGGAAACGTACACTGTTCCGCTTGTGCGACGTTTGGGGGTTCATAGCGTCCAGAGCTACCCCAGAGGCCTCCAACATCGTCCCCAGTCGGCCCAACACGCCCCAAAGATGGGCCCAAGAGAGCCCAAGAGGGCCCGAAGACGGCCCAAGAGGGCCCCAAAGCGGCCCCAAGAGGGCCCAAGAAGGGGATCAGGAACCGAAAACTCCAGCCTTCAGCCCCAAGAGGCCCTCAGGAGGCCCCAGGAGGCCAGCACACTCGGACTCCAGAGATGTCACGAGCACGTTCCGAACGTTCCAGTACGTGACTGCACGTGCTGACGGAGGAAAAGGGGGAGGGGAGAGGGAAGGGGACTCGTGCGCTCGGCCTCCCTAGGGCAGGAGAGCCCAGAATCGAATCGACAAGTCGGATCGGCGATCGAAAGGAGTCGGGTCGGCGGAAATCGGAGGCCGAGTCGGGAAAAGTCGAATCGGCAGACATCGGCAGGCTAGCAGGCCTCCAATAAGAAATCGGAGCCCAAGTCGGAATCTCAAGTCGAATCGAATCGGAATCGGAAGCCATCGAAATCGAATCGAATCGAATCGGAGGAATCGAAACGAGCCCTGCTAGGGCTCTCCTCATACCTCGATCGCCATCCTTCGGCTCCCCGGGGGTCTGGATCCCTCCCACAGGACCCCGGCTTCTCGTCCTGCACCGTGGTCTGCCGGACCCCGGGGTCCGGCGAGGGCCTCCGTGGGCCGAACACGCGCACAGACCGTCCGCCGTGAGTTTTGCTTCGCGGCGCGAAGACGTAGCATGCCAGGGGAAGAGGGGCAAACACCAGCAGGGGAAGATGTAGAATGTCAGGGGAAGATGTAGAATGTCAGGGGAAGAGGGGCAGACACTGGCGTCGAGTGGGGACCGACGGTCCCGGCATTCCTGCAGGCCTGCCGCGAAGCTCCCCAAACAGCGTTCGCACTTAGGGGTGCTCACTTTTGGAAAAGGCGACTGGGCGTAGGGTCAAGTCGGGCGTGTCCCCCTGCATGGGGGCTTCTGGACGAAAAATAAAAAAAATACACAAGAATCACAAAAACAGACTCAAACATTATCGAAGTTCCTCCTGTAGAAGGACAGGCCCGACTTGAGCGCAGGGGTCGGTCTGGCGGCTGTCCGGTTGCCGTCGGCGCCCCGTCGCCGCCCGTCGCCTGGGCCTGCGGGTCGGTCTGGCGGTCATGCCGCCGCCGTCGCCGTCCCGTCGCCGCCCGTCGTCTGGGCCTGTGTGTCGGTCTGGCGGCCACGTTGTGGACCACACAGATAGCATCACGTGGCTTGCACCGCATAGGCTGCTCTCAACAGAGAGCACGACATACATTGAGTGCGCCTCGCAGATTGCACCGCGTAGATGGCACCATCTAGAGTGCATCACGTGGGTTGCTCCATATAGTTTGCATGACATCTTCTAAGCCGCATAGGGTGCATCACGTAAGTTGCACACCACAGATGGCACCACATAGGTTGCACAACATGTGTTGGGCCACATCGAACGCACTACACATATTTGCGCCACATAGACTGCACCACAAATATTGCTAGACACGCACTGTTTGGGGTCCACGCCAGCTAGCACGTTCTTAGAGACGAAGCAATGTTCCAACAGCATAAACAATACTCCTACAACATAGCACCGATTAATGGAAGTCAGACTGTCTCAGCCACACATGTTATGAGAACCTGCCCCGCCGACCCCAAACGGTTCCGAAAACATGCTCTGGTCGGCCTGTAGCCACGCCAGGACACATCGCCACTGCATGCGTTCCGTGGAGGAGGAGCCGCAGCCAGGTACACCCTGCGAAATGCTTAAGAAATCATGGGTTAAGAAATTCACAGCCTCAGGAATTGAATAACAGCCCAGAATTTCTATGAAAATCTTAAGGATTACATTGAAAAGTTAAGAATAATCGAGACTCTGGACGAAAACGGGGGTTTTCTTAAGCATCGCCTAGGGTGTAGATCGGGCGCCTGGTGTACTTGGCCACCGTCACGTACGACCGCGGCGCCAGGCCGCCCAGCCTGAAGGCCGGCTGCGGCGCGCGGGCCACGAGCCCGAGGGCGGGGGCCCGCGGGGCCTGGCGGGCGGTGCCGCGCGGGGAATGGATGGGGGGGGGGGGGCTCTCCTCCTCCTTCCTCCTCCAGCTCCCCCCTCCTCCTCCTCCTCCCCTTCCACTCCTCCTCCTCCTCCTCCTCCTCCTCCATCTCATCCCTCCTCGTCCTCGACCTCCTCCTCCTCCACCTCCTCCTCATTACCACCGCCACAATCACCACCACCACCACGATTATGATCATCATCATCATCATCATCATCATCATCATCATCATCATCATCATCATCATCATCAACCTCATCAAAATCTTCATCAGCATCAGCATCAGCATCGTCATCATCATCATCATCATCATCATCATCATCATCATCATCATCAGCATCAGCATCAACATCACCATCATCAACATCGTCATCATTATCATCATTATCCGCATCATCAAAATCATCATCAACATCAGAGAAGGGGGAGGAGGGCCGGAGGGAGAAAGGGAAGGGGGAGAGGGAAGACATGAGGGAAGGGAGGGAGACGAGGGAGGGAGAGGGGAGGAGGATAATGGAAGAGAGGGAACTGGAGAGAGTAAGGGAGGCCGCGGCTGCCTGAGCCGAGAAAGAGAAAGAGAAAGAGAGAGGTCTGGGAAAAGCGAAGAAGAGCTGGGAGAGAGAGGAAGAGCTGAGGAGGAAGCGCTGAGAGAAGAGGCTTGTGCATCAGCGAAAGAGGAAGAGTCGAGAGAGAAGATTGGGGAAAGCGAGGAGTCTCGGAGGCCAATTCAAAACAATCAGAATTCGCCAGCCCCACCTCTAGAAACCTAATGCGGAAATCAGAACCCAACCCAGCCGATAAAGGTAAATACATACCTACATAGTGTATGTGTATATATAAAGAGAGATAACAGAGAGAGAGAGAGAGAGAGAGAGAAACACAAAAACAATACTAACCGAACGAGAGAGCGAGAGATAGAGAGAGAGAGAGACAGAGAGGGTTTGGGGGCCTGGGGAAAGAGAGGCAGATATGACAGTGAAGAACTTGGAGAGAGGAGGTGAGCAGAGAAAGAAGCGCTGAGGAAGAGTCGAGAAGGAAACGCTGAGAGGAGATGGACGCGCTGAGAGAAACAATGGGAGAAGAGGACGGGCCCCAGAGGCCGATGGAACTAATCAGAGTCCCCCCCCCTCCAGAAGCAAAACGCAAATATTGGATATCACAAGGCCCCCTCTAGATCCCAAACCGCTGTCGGAACCAACGGTGACCCCATGATCGGGATGCCAAAGTGGACCGAACTACCAGCCCTGCTCCTCCTCGTCCCTCTTCTCCTCGTCCTCCTCCTTCTCCTCGTTCTCCTCCTTCTCCTCCTCCCTCTCCCACCTATGGCTCAAGAAACGAAATGCCCCAAGCCAATGCGATATTCCGCCTCCCTCTCCTCCTCCTCCTCCTCCTCCTCCTCCTCCACCTCCTCCTCCTCCTCCCCCTCCTCCTGCTCCTACTCCTCCTCCCTCTCCTCCTCCCTCCCTCTCCTCCTCCTCCTCCTCCTCCTCCCCCTCCTCCTCCTCCTCCAGTCCTTTTCCTTAGAAGTAACTTCTCCCTGTCGCACCACGAGGCCAATTTTAATGGCGGGCCAGGCGTTTCGCCTGAGACTTCCTCACCACTCATGGCCCTGAAGCTTAAACAATGACAACAGTTTCACACATGGAGGGCGGGCGGCTTCCCAAATGTGGCTTTCGCCTTAGTGCCGCGCACATGAGTGTTAAACATGTGCCAGATCTTCACGGATGAAGGGCGATGGTTTGCAAAGTGTGGCTCCCGCCTTAACGCCGCGCACATTCGTTTGAGAAATTTACAAGAGCTTTGCATATTGAAATCGGTTGCTTATCAACATGTGGCTCTCGCCTTCGCGCGGCGAACAGTCGTTTCGAAAATTGACAAGAGCTTCACGGATTGAAGGCGGTTCCTTTTCAAAATATGGCTCTCGCTTTAGCGCCGCGCATTCACTTCTAATAAAAAGTGCACGAGCTTCACGGATTGAAAGCGGTTCCGTTCCAAAATGTGGCTCTCGCCTTAGCGCCGCGCACATTCGTTTGTAACATTTGCAAGATTTTCACGGGCTCCCATGATCAGCGGACGGTAGGTTCGCGCGGCGTCAAGGCTCGCAACATTTTTTGACACCGCGCCGATCGCTCAACCTTGAATCGATCGCGGCCTGATCGTTCAAGGTTGAATTCAATCGGGCACAATGGCATTACCGTGTCCATCGGTGCTTCCGCGTCGCAGAATTCAACCTTGAACGCATTCGCCTGCGTCGCTAGCGCGCCAACGCCGCACGACGCTACCGTACTAGACATTGCGTTTTCCGTACTAGACATTGCGTTTTTAGAAGGATTCAGGATTATGAAAGTGCAACAGTTACGTTGATTTGCGGTGTTGAAAGCCCAAGGATGGCGTTATGGCACGACTCAGGGTCGTCAAGACGCAACAGTCAGGTTGATCTGTGGCGTTGGAATCCCGAGAACCATGTTTCGGCATGCTTCAGGGTATTCAAACGGTTGTCTCCCAACGAGGCAGTTACCTCAAGGGTAATGAACCGTTGTAGGGGCCTATGAAGAGGAAGCTTTGAGAGAGGGTTGACTCCAACGTCGTTGACGACTCTTGGGTTTACACTGTCCTCCTCCTCCTCCTCCTCCTCCTCCTCCCTCCCCCCTCCTCCTCCTCCTCCCTCCCTCCTTCTCCTCCTCCTCCTCCTCCTCCTCCTCCTCCTCCTCCCGCCAGGGAGGGGGGGTCTCGCGAGGAGGACCAAGCGTTCGGCGTGGAATCCGGGGAGGGGCGGAAGACACTGGAGGCCTCCCAGGCGAGGAACACGTAGACGGGGTCGGAGGGGCGCGCCGGCGTCCCCGGTGCATCGCTGGTGCATCGGCGATGCACCGGCGATGCGTCGGCGACGCCCGCGATGCACCGGCGCCGTCGGCGTGAAGTGGAAATCTGGCTCCACATCGAGCCGCATCGGCAATGCATCGGCGGTGCGGCGCGATCCTCCGACCCCACCTGCTCGGACCCCGTTCGGGAGGCCTGGAGGCAAGGGGCGGCGGCGACCGATTCCCGACAGCGCCAATTGTTCGACGTCGGCCGACGCAAGGGCCACGGGCGGTGCCCAATTCCTTGACCGTCCGCGCCGAGGGTCGGCGGTGCGCGGGCACGCCACGAGCATGGACCATGGAGTCATTCTCCTGCTCGGGAGATCGGAGGCGGTTTGCAAGAGGAGGAGCGTCAGCCCGGGGACAGGGGCCGAGTTGTTTCTTTTGCGAGGGCGGACTCCGCCTCGGCCTCAGGGACGCCAAATAGAGAGAGAGAGAGAGAGAGAGAATGCGTGTTTCCCCCGTGGGGCCAAGAGGCTCTCGGCTCTGGCCGGAAATAGCCCCAAAGGCGCAGCTGGACTGTCGACAAGTGCCCTCCGACGCAGTGCGGGCAGACACGCCCGAGCGCTAAGCAGCCGCGCTAGAGAGCCATCCCTGGATTGGGAGGAAACGCGGGGGCAGAAGGGGGGCACAGGAAGAGGAGGAGGAGGAGGAGGAAGCGGGAGATACGGTTGGGGAGTCCCAGGGAGAAGTCCTATGAGGTGGGGGAGGGGGCGGGGGGTGGGCACGGGAATGAGGGGCAACGATAGGGGGGGGACTCGCACAGGGGGGGAAACATCGACCTGGAATCGGCGATACATCGCCGATAGATCGGCGATAGGCCCCCGATAGTCAATCCGCACCCCTGAGCCGATCGCCCCCCGACATTGCCCGTGAAGAACGGAGGAGGGAAAGATGGAACGCTTTTCCCAACCATCCTGTGGTGTTGGGTCCACGTTTCGAAGAAACGGCGCCCAGCGTCACTCCTCCTTCCTCCCCCTCCTCCGATCCTTGCCTCTGCCCTCTACGCATGGCCATGTCGGCACACCCTTCGCACTCGTGGCCTCTTAGAGAACTCCACCGAAAACCCCCAAAACGCCGTCCCCATGTGGGAATCACGCCCGTATACGGCACACCTCTGACATTTTCCGCGGCTGCATAGGGAGTTCTCCTTCCTTCGTCTCGCCTGCCTTGCAGTAATGTCAGACATTACCCGAGCTTGCATGTGGTTGGGTTTTTCGCCAGGATCCACCACCGCGCTTGTTTGGGTTGGTGTGCATCGAGCCCTGTCGCATTTGGCGAAGCAATGATTAGGGCCCGCGAACGCATCGAGCCCAAGATGCGTTCATGCTTGTGGCCAAGCCATTGCGTTTTTCGTCTCCCAACCAGAAGATCCTCCCAAATACAGGATTGGGAAAGGGGGGCTCCATGGACCATCCCCCCCCTCCCCGAGGCGCCCCCAGCCTCCCTGCTGGCCCGGGCGCGGTGGCCGAATCGATCGGCAGCGAAACTGGATGATTGGTTTTGCTTCGGGCGTGGCCGTGCGCCCTTGCGGTCGCCAACCTGCCCGCCCGCGCGCGCGTATGGCCCGCGAGCGACGCTGTGTCAGCCGGCGGTCTGCAGGGAGGCGGCGTGTGATCGAGCGGCGCCCCGGCATGCCTGCGCCCTCGCGGAGCGGGCCGGGGATCCCGCCCATCTCCAGACAGGACCACGGGAGGTGTGGAGGCAACTCCTCACGTGGCCTCGCGACCGAAACTGTACCCGAGGATCTGCCCGCGCGTGACCGAAACCATCGCCCGAATTTGTCAGACCGCGCCCTGGTGGGACCGAATTGCCTGGTTCGAAACCAAGGCGATATTCCGGTTCGGTCACAGTCTCGGTCGTACGGCGCATTCGGTCACAATTTCAATCACCTTTGAGGTCAACGATTAGTTTGACAAAGCGCATCGGCACAAGGTTCTCTTCTCGTAGTGTTGCGCTCACCCCTAATGCCATGTTGGGGGTGGGCAGGAGATCTGTTTCTTCGATGAAACATACAGGTCGAGGTAGGCCGGCGGATCTACATGTTGCGGATGTCCGAAGAACACGCTTGCTTTACATACTGTGATAAAGATGTCTCATGCGAAACGCTGGTTTTGCAGAATTTGAAGATTGTTTGAGTGTCCAGGCCACCCAGGGGGATATCTAACATAAGTTCGTCGGACTCCCTTCAGACGTACGAGTGCATGCTCGGAGGGGGTACCTAACATGCGCCTGCCGCCCACGCGTGTGGCACGTGTTTGCAGGTGTCCAGGCCGCCCAGCAGATATCAAACATGGCTTGCCCGAGCTGAAACCCTATGTTTCTTTACTTGTCTATGTAGGGCAACCAAGGGGGGCATTTTTCACCAGTGAGCTCAAGCCAAATGTGTGTAGATGGCTCCATGTTCAGCTCAAACCATGCGTTGTTACATGGTTGCGCTTTCGCCCGTGAACCAAAGCTATGTGTTATGTATGAGTTACATTGGTTCCTTTTCGCCCGTGATCACAAACCATCTGTTCGTTCACATGTGCCCCTTTCGCCTTCAAACTCAAACCATATGTTTGACATGCATGACCCCTTTCGCTCTTGACCAACACCATGGTTGTACATTGACTTCTTTCGCCGTCAACACGAACCATATGTCTTTACACAAATCCCTGTGACCCGAGAACCAACACCGAGTGCGTATACATGGGTTAACTTCGCCCGTCAATTCAAGCCGCATGGCTTCAGATGGGTCCCTTTCGCTCGTGGGCCGCAACCATGCGTTTTTTTCATGGGCCCGTTTCGCCGCGAACCAAAACCATCTGGACTAGTATGTGGGCCCCGTTGTAACCGTGGGCTCAGACCATGCGTGATGTCACTCCTGCTGCCCCCGGACCAAAACATGATCTCTGGTGGCCAAGCACTGACGCGGACCCCATTAAGCAAATCTATTAAGAAAATCTTGTAATTTTAATTCATTTTCTGGGAGAGAACGAGTCCTTATACAGAGCCATACCACGACGTCTGACGCCGATTGGTTGAGTAGCCGAAAAACGATGATCTCTCAGGATTCGCACGAAAGCAAATACGAGGACGAAAATGGAGAGAATCAGTAAGGACGAGAGGGAACAGCAGAAGCAACAACAGGAACGCAGCAAAACGCATGTTCCTCACCTGCCCCTGCTCTTCCTCACAATTCCCCATTTTCCCTCCCCATCTTCCCCCCTCCCCCTCCTCTTCCTGATCGTCTCCTCCTCCCCCCTGCTCCTGCTCCTCCCCCTCCGCCTCCTGCTCCTCCCCCTAATGTTCCTCCGTCCTTTTGTTCATGCTCCTCCCTCTCGTGTTCCTGCTCCTGCGCCTCCCCCTCCTCCCTCCCCTGCCCCTCCCCTTCCCGGCCTCCCTCACCCCCTCCTCCCTTCTCCCTCCTCCCCCCTCACCCCATCCTCCCTCCGTTACCCTTTTCGTGGCCCCTGTCCCATCCAATGGAGAATCCCTACGACCCCTTCCCAAACGGAGGCGAGCGAAAGGCCCTCGCGAGGAGGCGAATTGGGAGAGCAAATCTGGAGAGCAAAAAAAAAGAGGCGGAGAGCAAATCTGGGAGAGCAAAAAAAAATAGAGGATGTCTGCAGCGCCGGGCCCTCCTGCATGCACGAAAAGATGGAGAGCAAATTTTTTGGGGTGAGATGGAGGCGGTTTTTCCCGACGGTGCGCGCGGACGGTTTCGAGGACGGCCTGGGAGGAGATTTGCTCTCCCTCCGGGGAATCCAAATTTACCCCTCAATTTTTGCTCTCCCCGCGCCGTTCCTTTTCACTGCCCCCATCTTGCGACGGATTACGAGGATGACGGCGAACAAACTGATGGATGGCGATAGTGGCCGGCAAATGTTATGATCGACCTTCTTGGGGCGGCGGTGAACGAAAAAACGCGGCACACCAGTCATCACAATCACACCAAACACGGCGGGTACACATAGAACACACAGCACGCTGGGCACACCAAGAACACAGAAAAATAGCAACGCGACTCAAGACCTCGTCACGTTTCCAACAACACAACAAGCCGACGCCAACACATTGCGATTCCCCGATATGGGGAACTGTCTTGGGAGGCCCCACGGGGCCATCTTTGGCCGTCTAAGGTGATCGCGGTTTTCAACTACTGTGCGTTAACAGACGCCTGCCATCGCACAACCTCCCCGCATGTCGCCGCGCATTGTGCGGGCACCGCGCTTTTCCCCGACGCGGGGCGCGCGGCGAATCAAAATCCGCCCAGCAAAAAAACAAAATTGCGAAGCATGATATTTTTGCTTTCCTGCGTTTTTGCTCGTCAGTGGTTCCCGACCATTGACCATGTTACATGTGTTTACATGTGTTCCCGTTTTTGCATGTTACATGTGTTTACATGATCCATGTCGCCCGCGAACGCAACACACATGCCTTTACACGGGTTCCGTCTCGCCCGTCGAAGCAGACCACACTTGTTTACACGGGTGCCCTTCGCCCGTGCGCGCAACACGTGTGTCCTTCCATGTGTCCCGTTCGCACTTGGGGCAGCTGGATTTTACTACACGGGTTCCGTTCACCAGCGAGGGCAAACCATGCGTGTTTAGATGGGTCCATGTCCGCGCCCAACCTGGCACGTCCACAAGCGCGTCCCGTGGTAGGTTCCCTGGCTCGTTCTCTGGCGCGTTCCCTGGCTCGTCCCCTGACGCGTTCCCTGCCTCCTCTGGCGCGTCCCCTGCTCGTTCCGTGGCGCGTCCCCTGCCACGTCCCCTGGCGCGTCCCCTGGGGCTTCCCTTGGCATGGCGTGCCCTGACACATCCCCTGGCACATCCCCTCCCGCGTCCCCTGGCACGTCCCATGGCTCGTCATCTGGCGCTTTCCCTCGCTCGTCCTCTGGCGTTTCCCCTGCCCGTTCCGTGGCGCGTCCCCTGGCGCGTCCTTTGCGACGTCCCCTGGCGTGACGTCCCCTGGCACGCCCCCTGGCACGCCCTTCGGCGCGTCCCGTGGCACATGCCCTGGCTCGTGCTCTGTCGCGTTCCCTGGCTCGCTCCCTGGCGCTTTCCCTGCCCGTTCCGTGGCGCAACCCGTGCCGCGCCCCCTGGCGTTTCCGTTGCCACGTCCCCCCGGGCGTACCTTGGGACTTCCCCTGGCACAACGTCCTGTTGCATGCCCCGTGGCACGCGCCTTGGCACGTCCCGTGGCAAGTGCCCGACACGTCCACAGCATGTCCACTAAGACGTCCCCTGGCAGGATCCCTGGCGCAACCCTCGGTGCGTTCCTGGCACCATGCCCCCTGCGCCCCGTGTCGTCGCGTCACGTTTCGGAACTGCGTCAGATCTTGAGCTCGAGCTGATCGAGCGTCCCGCACGTTTAGACCACAACCAGCTCTGGGCCAGCTATGCGCGCAGGCCTCTCGAGGTTAAGATCCAGATCAATTCGGTCAGGATTCGGATGCGAAGGACGACTCGATCCACAACGTCCTAAATCACAATTGCGGCATGGCTCATCTCACTTGAGCACGGCACAACACAACACAACCCCTGGCATGGTACGTCACGCTCGATACGTGCAGCATTGCAATTGCAACTGGGAACGTTTTCGTGCCTCAAAACTTTAACTTCCTTTCTGGGCTCGTGGGTCGATCATGTCTCTGGGAAGAATGTAAGCCCGAGATCATATGTTAGATGTGTTCCACTGCCCCCGGTGCCATGTTCGAAGAAAGCTGGGGGATTTCCGCTCGGCGAACAACATGAGAATGCTTCATTTCTCAACGAAAATGTGTGTCTCGCGCGTGCCCGCTTGTAGAAAACATATTCCCTCTGTCGGATCCTCGATAAATGCCAGGGTCCTCAGACATCCATATTCCTTAATGGAAAAATGCGGAGCGTTTTGCGCAGAATCTCCGTGAGAATTGTGCTGCAACTTTCATCAAATTACACACGGATTGCTCGAGGGTGTCTGGAACGAAACGCCGGTTGTGAGAAAGCGTCAGGCTGATGTCTAGCATGAGAGCATGAGGCTGTGTTGAGGATGTCTCGGGGACGCGCTTGTTTGCAAGTGTCCAGGTCGCGCAGGCGGATGTCTAATATAGGAGATGTGTTGAAGATCTCTCAAACGAAACGCTTGTTTTTACATGGGTTCCGTTCGACCGTCAACGCACACCATGTGTTTTGACGTAGGTTCCTTTCGCTCGAGAATTAAAACCACATGTTTCTACCTGGGAGCCCCTTGCGCACATGGGGTCAACCCATCAACGCACTTTCCTTCCGCCCGTCAACCGAAATCATCTGATATGTTACACGGATTCGGTTCGCCCGTGAGCGCAAAATACATTTGTACTAAATGGGTTTCTTTGGCCCGTGGGCTCACACCACGCGCGTTTACATAGGTTCCGTTCGCCCATTCGCTCAACAAATGTGTGTTTTCTAGATGGCTCCCTTTCACTCGCGAGCCAGAACCATGTGTGCTTACAGTCGGGCTGCTGAAAGAAGGAACGCAAAAAAAGGAACGAAGCCCCTTCTTGGCCCTGTTAGCGCCTCCGTGCCCCAGGAGGGCAAGAGGAGCAGCACTGGAGGAACCTAAGGAGCATCGAGCCCCTTCCGAACCCAAACTGTTCCGTAATTCAGCGTTTCACTGTACATCGATCCTTTTCGTGTGCTTACATCGATCCCTTCCGATCGACCATGAGCCAAACTCATGTGTCTTTACGTAGCCTCCAATCGCCTGCCAGCCACATTCATGAAGTCTTGCATGGAATCCTTTCGCCCGTAAGCTCAAACCGTGTGCTCTAAAAATGTTGCGTTTCGCCCGTGAGCCAAAATAATATACCTTTACGTGAGTTCGTTTCGCCCGTGAGCCAAACCCATGCAATTTTTACATTGGTTAACTTCGCCTTTGTGCCAAAGCCATGTGCTGCTACATGGGTTTCGTTGCACCCGCGAGCCACAACCATGTGTGTTACATTGGTTCCTCTCGCCCGCGAACCAAAACCATGCGTTTTTAGATGGGCTTGCTTCGACCGTGAGAGAAATTACCAAAACCACGCTTGCTTGCACGTGAACCAACACCTTGTGTATCTACATGGGACCCTTTCGCCCGTGAACCAAATTTGTTGCGCGTCGTCTTGATGCGGGCCGTCGTGTTTCGGTTCGCCACGTGTCGGTCTGTCCATTCACCGCGCGTTTCGCCTCAGCTCGCATTCGCCTCTTCTTGGCGCGTCCCGTTTCGTAACTGCATCGGATCTTATATTCGAGCTGGTGGAGCGCCCCGCCCCCTTCGAATGCAATCACCTCTGGACGAGCTATTTGTTCAAGGAACTCGGGCTCAATATTCAGATCAATTCCGCCCGGACTCGCATGCCACGGAAACTAGATCCACAACGCAATAATACGCACCACAATGCGGAATGATATCTTTCAATGTATCGCGGTGCATCACCGCAGTGCCCTGGTAATGCATATAAGAAAGAGCGTGTTCTACCGCTGCTGGCGAAACGCTGGGGGGGGGGCCCCCTGGGCGTTCCCAACCCGTCCCCCCCCCTCGACAACCGGGGGGGTTCGAACCCCAACCCTCCCCCCCCCAATCCATCATGCAAAGGGGGGGGGTCACTACCAGTTCGACTCCCCCCCCTCTCGCCGCCGGCAAACGATTCCCGCTCCTCAGGACAGTTGGACAGTGGTGGGGATACTGGGACAGTGGTGGGGACGCTGGTGGTGGGGACAGTGGTGTGGGGACAGTGGGACAGTGGTGCGGACAGTGGGACAGTGGTGGGGACGGTGGTGGTGGGGACAGTGGTGAGGGGACCGCGGGACAGTGGTGAGGACAGTGGGGACAGTAGTAGGGACGGTGGTGGTGGGGACTGTGGTGAAGGCGGTGGTGGGGGAGTGTGGGACAGTGGTGGGGACAGTAGTACAGTGAGGAGAGTGGTGGGGACAGTGGGGACAGTGGGACAGTGGTGGGGACAGTGGGACAGCACAGTGGGACAGCGGCGGGGACAGTGGGGACAGTGGGACAGTGGTGGGATCAGTAGGGCAGTGGTGTGGACAGTGGGAATAATGGGGAGCGCGGGACCGTGGCGGGACAATGGTGGGGACAGTGGGACAGTGGCGGGGGCACTGGTGGGCACAGCGGAGACAATGGTGGGAACAGTGGGACAGTGGTGGGAACTGTAAGACAGTGGTGGGGACGGTGGTGGTGGGGACAGTGGTGTGGGGACAGTGGGACAGTGGTGGGGACAGTGGGGACAGTGGTGAGGGCGGTGGCGAGGACGGTGGTGGGACAATGGGACAGAGGTGAAGTGGGGACAGTGGTGGGGACAGTGGGGACAGTGGTGGGAACATTGGGACAGCTCAGTGTGACAGCGGCGGGGACAGTGGGACAGTGGGGACAATGGAACAATGGTGGGGACCGTGGAGAAAGTGGGGAGAGTGGGACCGTGGTGGTGGGAACAGTGGTGGGGACAGTGGGGACGGTGCGACAGTGGTGGGGGCACTGGTGGGGACAGTGGGGACGTGGGGACAGTGGTGGTGGGACAGTGGTGCTGGGGACAGCAGTGGGGGATGCGATGCGGACGGTGGTGGGACCCGGGAGTCATTTGCCAGCGTGAGTGTGGGGGGGGGGTTCGAACCCGTAGTGCCCCCCCCCCCCCCCCCGATTTTCTGGAGGTGGGGGTTTCGAACCAGTAATGAATCCCCCCTGTTTTCTGAAAGACCGGGGCGGGGGGGTTCGAACCGGTAGTGACCCCCCCCGTTTTCCGGAGGGGGGGGGGGCGGGGGAGGGGTTAGGGGGGGGGGGCCTGGGGAAAAGGGGGGGGGAGGGGGTTCCAGCAGGGGGGGGAGGATTTTCGAAGGGGGGGGGGACCCCCTGGTTCCAGAGGAAGAGGGGAGGAATTAATTGTTCCACAGTAAAGCGGCGGTGGATCACGCTCTCTCGTATATAAACATCGTGACCTTCATCATTGCAAAAGCCTGTCGCCCAGGAAAGTTTTGAAAACGCTTCCATGTCTCACAATTCTAGATTCCTTTCGGGGGTCGTGGGTCGATCATGTTTCGGTCAGATGCCGTTTGTGCTGACAGGGGCAAGGCGCCATGAAAGTCGTGGGACGTCTTCGTCAAATTGATGGGGGACTACTGAGCTCGATTAGGACGCCATGTTGAGATCGATGAGGCAAGGTAGCCCTGGGATTGAACCGAACTCAACGGAACTTGGCCGGATTAAGCGGTACTAAGCCAGATTAAGCGGGACTAGGCTGGATCAGGCTGCTTTCCAACCTCGGATATACCAGCGCCGATTCCGAATGTGACCTCCCAGGAGTTGCATCTCAAGGGAAAGATCGAATGGCTTGTGGTCTCCAGCGGGCAGCAAACAACCTGCCCCGGCACGGCCAGTGCCCAGCCTCCCGCTGGAGGAACGGAAGGAGAGAGGAGGGAGGCGGAAGAGGACAAGAACGGATCAGGTAAGGAAACAACTCCTCGGATGTCTTCGCCAAGACGATGACATGGTATTCGGCCCAATTACGTGGCCATTGAACCGGATGAAACCGAAATAAACCAAGGATTAAATAAACCAGATTAAGCGGGACTAGCTGGATTAAGCGGGATTCGGCCAGATTTGATGGGATCAAGCCGGATCAAGCGGGATGAAGCCAGATTAGGCCAGTACGCTCCCAGTACAATACCAGCGCCGATCCAGAACTTAGACAGGAGGGGAGCGGGGAGGGAGTCTCAGTCTGGAAAATACTGGGGACTTCCCTTCCTGCTAATCCGGCGGCGGCGCTTAAACAAGATCTAAATCGCGGAACCCCGTTTTCCCTGAGGTCGGTCTTCTCTTAGAAAGAAAACCCTCATCTGGGACACGTTTGGCGTGTTATTCTTATGTTCGCCTGTGCGGTGGCCCACGCGCGTTTGGCGTATGACTGCGCTGTTCACTCGCTCATGAGTTTTGGTAGGATCTCAGGAGACCCACCGTTTATAAACACAGAGGACACAAAGAAGGATGAGGGGGAAGAGGGGAGGAGGACACCCATGAAATTCAACGCCTGTGAGGGGGGGCCGTGGGCACCCGGTGGATCGTGGGAACTTGAGTCGAGCGTGAGTCGAGCTAGAGTCGAACTCGAGTCGAGCCAGAGTCGAAGTAGAGTCCAGCTAGATTCGAAATATAATCGAACAGATCCGTTGGCTGACCCCCAGGAAGGTCCCCAAAACGAGCATCTAGCATTCGGGCACCGCGGCTCGACCTGGAGGTGCACACAGCGTTAGATGCCACGCACGTCCGCAAACCTTGATATTGGATGTCCAGCCCGCAGTGAGGAAGAGGATGACGACGAGGAGGAGTTGGGTCTGGCCAGCATTCCGCTGACTAATGCTGGTTCCTGGAGGCTTTTCCACTTGGCTCTCGGGTGTTCCTGAAGTCTCTTCTGCAGGGCGGGAGGAGATCCAGAGGCGCGCAGGCCTCCGCACCGTGGGCCCAGATTTTCATTCGAGATCTCTTGGGTTAGACGAGCGCGTTCCACTAATCGCAGGAAACTACTCGCAAATGACCTGGATCCCCCGCGGGGGATCTACGATAAATTACATCAAAACAGACATGTGTGTGTTCGGACGTTTGCGAGTAGGCACTTTGCGAGTAGTGGAACGCGCTCGGTGATGGGTGAGAAGAGAGCAATCCTGATCCTGAAAGAACTATACTGCCTACGAAAACCTATCACGGAATCTTCACATCGGTCGCCGGGAAAGGCTCATCGCCGACATGTGGGACGAAAGACAGCTCAATATCGGGTCCCACTAGGAGAAGGCTGTCCTCGCTAACCAGCCACTTGAAAAGCTTGCCCAGGCCCTCGCCGAGCAAGTTCTCAACCTCCATGGGGCCAGGTGGGCCCATCATCTTGGTGGACATGGGGAGGCCCACTCTCAAGCTGTCAAAGGGCGCCAACGATTCGTCCGTCTCCGACGAAGCCTCAACACGCATGTTGTTGCAAACCTTGACGGAGAAACGGAACTTGCCCGATCCAACCCCCTCGACAGTCAGCACGGCCGTTCCGCCCTCCATCCTGTCGGACAGGGGAAACTCACCGAGCTCAGGCCCGACCATCATCTTCATTAAGGCCCACGCTCCTTGCGCTGGGTGCGACTTTGCTCCGCCCTCCGGCTGTCGGTCTCGAATGTCTGGTACGGTCGATGGGAACCGGATGGCGAAGCGGTCCCCATCACTGCTTGTCGACACCTTTGAGGGGCATACAAGGCGGAGCTACTTCAATCCAAGGAGCAGGAAGAGGATGAGAGCATGGAATTACGCAAGTGTGGAAATATTACGTTGATTCTGCCCCAGGAAACCACAGGGAACACATCAGAAGGGACGCTTCGCTCCGCAACAAAGCCTGGACCCAAGCAGCGCCCGTTCTGATAGAAGACCACGGTGACTGCCTCCTCGCTTATCTGCACGAGGACTCCTATGACCGCGCCCTTCTTGATCGGCTTACCGAAGCCTGGGCGCACGAGGGCTCCACCTGATGGATCACCCCAAAAGATGCCAATGCACTTCAGGAGCCCCAAGGCCGTACAAACGCCCGAGGCGAATCTGTCCTCAGGCTCATCGAAGAACCACGCATGTCACCCATGTTCACCCCAGGAATTCTCAAAATGCCCCTGGCTGCCCCCAGGGTTCCCGCAACTGCTCAAGGTGGCCCAAGCGGCCCGAAACTTCCCTCATCGCGGCGACAGGGACCAAGACGGCCCGCAGGCGGCCCAAAACCGCCCCAAAACGCATCAAAGACGTCGTATGGACATGGCGCGATCCCACGAATAAGCCGGCTTCTCACAGCCGAAGCTTCCAGTTATGTTATTGATAGTGCAGGCCAACTTCTAGTGCTGTTATTGATAGACATGCTCGTCTTGGTCTCCATCTCGTTCATCTGTTTCCGCCGTCCGAAAAACTATCATCATCGTCACCGTCAGGGCCGTCGATGCCGTAATCCTGGCAAATCACCAACATCATCGCAATCGTCATCGCCGCCGTCACAATGTTGGTATCGTTGACAATGTCACCCGCCATCGGCCCCGATGGCCATGGAAAACACAACGAACTGTCATCGTGTTTCGCATGACATACTCAATGCTACCATACATGTATCGCTACCGTCTTAGTGTCAACGCACACGCAAACATGATCATGGATGTACCAGAACCATCCTGAATGCGGTTCCAACTATACTGTAATGGAATGAAGTGGGACGCAACTCAAGCCAACTCAATGCAAAGCAATGCAACGACAACCACCGAAGGCAATGCAATGCAAAGCGTCGCAATGTAATGCATTCCACTGCGACGCAGTGCGATGCATCTAAAAGCAAACAACGATGTGCAAAGCAATACCGCACAACAGTTCGAAGTTACCACTTTCAGAACTACGAAAGGAATCCGAGAAATTGGAACGACCTTCTGCGATCCCAAAGGCCGAGGAAACCAAATAATCAGATGAACCCACAAATGACTTCGTTTGCACACACACCCAACGATCCGAAAGAACGAGGCTGCATAATGCTACGAGTAATTACCCGACCACGTGCACCAAGTAAGTTGTCCACCCTGAGGCTCAGCGCGGCTGAGAAACATGAACTACCCAAGATGGCCCCAAGATGCCTTCGAGGGATCCCCCATGACTGACTGAAAAAAAAACCCAAATGGGGCCGCAACATGCTGCATGCTCCAAGATGACTGGATGGCCCCCAGCCGGCTCCAAGGAGGCCAAGAAGTGTTCGTTCAAGCTGCTGCGAGGCCATGGACCCTAGACATTACATGTTACGGTCGACCGGGCCATGCGGGAAAACAACATTTTACCTTGCACAACCGTTTGTCCACTGGAGCAACAAGCTGTTGCATGCTACAGGTGACCTGTACGGCATTCTGGGCCCTGGGGAGCACAACTATTTCACGTTACGGTCTTATCAAGTCTGCGGTAGAGATGTCATTCAATTACCATACGTGGTGCCGCGCTGGGCGGAGCTTGTGTATAATGCCCCAGCCACCGCTTGAAAGATTCCCAGGGCCTCCAAAGAAGAGCCCCTTGCACTTGTATCCGGGTGCGAATCCTTTCTCCGATGCCACTCCGATAAAGCAGCTCTTCTGGAGCTCCTGAACATCAATCTCAAAGTACTGTCCAGACGACAAGCTCGTGGTGCACCGAGCATTACTTGGCGCATCTCCCTTCGCCTTGCCAACGATTTCAAACTCTGGCGCATCAGCGGAACAGTTCACACTCCCACTGCCGTCGTCAAGCCACATGGTGTCGAAAAACGGCGAACGGGCACGTTTCCGGAATCAGATTGAGCCAATACTGCGACAGGCACATAATGAATTCCGATGTTCCCAGATTTCTGACGAGTAGAAGGAGAAAACTGATCCCACACCGAGCCTGAGAAGCTTGGACGAGTCCAAACTGCAATGAGCCCAACATGCAGGTTGTGAGCATCACCTTTGCAGACAGCCAGGACGCCCAACGTCGGCACGAGTCCAAACGCGGACGAGCACATGCTGAAAGCCAGGCACAAGCAACATCGGAGGTCCGCACGGGCTCCTTCCTCGGCGCTGACCCCTCCCTCCCTCGCGCGCGGAGCGCGTCATGGGGAGGCTGCCGGAGACGCCGACAGAGGGGCCAAACGTGGACTCAAGAAAAACCCGCGCGGACCTCCGAACGGTATAATGCTTGTGCCGTGAGTTGTGGGCAGATGGGGGGCCGTCCTGACGAGGCGGCGGCGTCCGCGCGGGCGTTCCATGTCGGGCCCCGCCGAAGGGGCCAGAACAGAGTCTGCGGCATCGGAAGGCCGCGATCGCTGCTGGCCAGGGCCAGCCTCGGCCCCGGCATGGATGTGCATGGCACCCTGGCTGAGACCAGGACGGCCTGGGCTCCGACCTCCCTGGATCTGCGACGTCGCGGCCCAGACCCCTTCGCTGGAACCAGCTTCCACTCCCCGTCGCTTTTGAAGGTCCTGGGGCCAGGCGGCGGCACCAGGGGACCGAACCAGTTGGCAACGAAACCCTCCGTGGTGATTTTGCACCACGAGAGGCAGGGCTGAACCTAAACGGTGTCCTTCGTGTTCGTTTTGCTTTCGCTCTCCCTCGCTTTTGTCTCGAATCCGCCTTGGCCGCAAAACAAAGTCGAAACGAAAACGGCCCACGAAATCACCAGACACACCGTTTAGGTCCAACCCTGACGGGAGGAGGCGGGGGCCCTGCGCGCATCGCGCGCGCTGGCCCTCCCGCCCCTGACGCCCGGGCAGGCGGTCCTGGCAGACCGAACGCGCCGCGCGCGCCGCCGTGCGGGCGACCAGCATGGCCATCGCGCACTCCTGGGGCGAGTGGGCCGCTGCCGTCACCGTCGCCGTTGTCGCCGCCATGATCGTCGCTGCCGCCGCTGTCGCCGTCACTGTCGTCGCCGCCGCCGTCGTCGTCGCCTCTGTCGTCGTCGTCTCCGCTGACTCCAGTGTCGTCGTCGTTGTCGTGGTCATCGTAATCGACGTCGGCCTTGCACCCCCCATGCCTCGTCCGTGCGCCCCCTGTCATGATGTAAGAAAGAAGCTTGGACGCAAAACTGAATCACCTGGATCAGCTGAAAAAAACAATTCGACGATTATTCACGGCCCCATGGATATATCCCGAATGAAGAACATTCCAGGGCGGAGGACAGAAAACACCCCATCCAGGGCTACCGTTGTCCTTAACCCTCGTGCCAACTGCATGAGACCCGTATCATGAAGGGGGGCCTGTTCAGGCTGGAATGTCTCGGCCACCCCTGATGGCAGCGGCGAATACCGCGGAGGCCTGCGGAAATCCTCGAATACGACTCCGGGGGGCCAAAGAAAAACACACGACTAAAACAACGGGTCTTACGCGAGATGCCATAGCGACCTTACGCGGCGGCTTACGCGGGCCGCCAACGCGGCATGCCACAGTGGAGACGTGGGCGCTCACGTGCGTCCTTACGCGGCCAGCTTACGCGGCAACGTAAGTGAAGACGACCACGCTATTGAGGGGGCGAAAAGATACCTACACCGCTACCCCCTGGACCTCTCCATTGGCGCGACATGAAAGGAACTTCGATGCTAATGAACATTGCCGTGGCGACGAAGGCTTCCCTGGAGGCTCAAGCAGGGGATTACGAGGGAAGGGCAGCGGTATGGGTATCTTCTCCTCTGGTTTTCCTGGCATGATGCCCTCTGCCCCCCCTGAGCACCACGGGCAACGAGACCAACCCCCCGGTGCCCAGGCGCACAGCCAACGAGCGCCTGCGCCAGCCCCCCTTTCCTCCTCCTCCTCCTCCTCCTCCACCTCCTCCTCCTCCTTCTCCTCCTCCTCCTCCCCCCCCTCCTCCTCCTCGTCCTCCTTTTATATCTTATCCTCCTCGCCTCCCCCTTTTCCTTCTCGTTGCCCTCCCCCTCTCGGCTCAGAAGACACGAAGAAACCCTACCCAGCTCTGGCTGGCCAAACTGCGCGCCGCGGCGCCTTGCCTGGCCGAGGAGACGAGCGCGCCCCGCGGGGCCCAAGTTCTGCCAGCCTCTCCCCGGCCTCCGCCACGAGCACGAACGGGGCGAGGGAAGCAGAGGGGGAGAGAGCGAGCGGATGGAATCGAGACGCTGTTCTGGTCGTGTCCTGCTACCCGACGCCCCCCCAACAAAACAAAACGGTGGAGCGTACGCGCGGGTGGGGGGGGGGCCGGACCCGCCCACCACGCAAATGCTGGCGCTCGCGCGCGCACGTGGGCGATCGCACCGTAGTCCCGCCCAAAACTCGGGGAACAGACTCAGTATCAATGACACGCTTTCGCGGGGAACCCATCGGCGTGCTGTTCCCCCCCCCCGAATCAAAACAACGAAAAAACACGCCGTCGGACACGAACGAAAAAATGACATGTGGGGGGTCTACCAACAACAGCGTGTCGGTGATACGTTTTCTCCCTTCGCCCCAAGCAGGAGCAGGGCGAAGGGGGCACAAGGAACGAGCGAGAAAACTGAGTCGGAATGGGGCGGGGAAGGGAAGACCGAGCTTTTCCCCAAGCAGCTTGCCTGCCGGGGCGCTCACCAGACATTCCTGAACAAATCTCGGAGAGCAGCAGGCGCAATGCCGGATCCACGGCCGGTCGGGCGGCGTCGTCTCCCGTTGCATCCCGTTGTCTCACGGTGTCTCCAAACGTCCCCCGCGGTCCCTCATGTTGTACCAAGATTCCAATTCGTATCCCAGTCCGTGTCCATCCCTATCCCTGTCCCTGTCAGCGGCCCCGCATCGCGGCCCCCCGTCGTGGCCTTTTTGCCGCAACTGCCTAAATAATAGATACGGAAACGATTTATATATATATATATATATATATATATATATATATATATATACTCCTCCTCCTCCTCCTCCTCCTCCTCCTCCTCCTCCTCACTGCGCCTCCCAAGCCAAGGAAACCTAAAATGCATTGTGTATGGCGCCGTCGGTGCAAGGATTTTTTTTCGTCTGAGAAGCAAGGAAACGCTGTGTGTTTTTTTGTTTTGTTTTGCAAGCCCGAATGCCCGCGCTGGCCTCCCTCTCAGCACCCTTCCATGAGCCTCAGACCAAGAAAACCAATACTACACAGTGTTTGGCGCCCTCGGTGCAAGGAAACGCTGTGTATGTTTTTTTTTGATTTGAGAATCAAGGAAACCTTGTGTATGTTTGGTTTGTTTTTGTTTTTTTTTTGGTTCTGCAAGCTCTGAGGGTGCTGGGAGGGAGGTTGGTGCGAGCGTCGGGGTTTCCAAAACCAAAAAAACAGCAAAAAAAAATGCACAAGGTTTCCTTGATTCTCAAACCAAAAAACAAAACAACAACAAAAAATCGTTTCCTTGCACAGAGGGCGCCAAACACTGTGTATGTTTGGTTTTCTTGTTTTGCAACAAGGAAGAGGAAAGGAAGGGGCTTGCAAAACCAAAAAATATATTAAAAAAACAAACATGGCCTCCCTCCCAGCACCCTTTCATGCGCCTCAGACCAAGACAACCAAACATACACAGTGTTTGGCGCCCTCGGTGCAAGGAAGCGTTTTTTTGTTTGAGAATCAAGGAAACCTTGTGTATTTTTTTTGGCTCTGCAAGATCTAAGGGTGCTGGGAGGGAGGTTGGTGCGAGCGTCGGGGCTTCCAAAACCCCAAAAAATGCACAGGGTTTCCTTGATTCTCAAACACAAAAAAAAACCCAGCGTTCCATTGCACCGAAGGCGCCAAACACTGTGTATGTTTGGTTTTCTTGTTTTGCAACAAGGAAGAGGAAAGGAAAGGGGCTTGCAAAACCAAAAAAAATATTAAAAACAAAAATACACAGCGTTTCCTCGCTTCTCAAACCAAAAAAAAACACAGCGTTTCCTTGCACCGAGGGCACCAAACACTGTGTATGTTTGGTTTTCTTGCTTTGCAACAAGGAAGAAGAAAGGAAAGGATGATCCAAAATACTCCCTTCGATGTGCTTTCAATAAGGAGATCAGGATGAGGAGGACGATGAGAAGGACGACGAAGATGAGGAGGATGCCCCCCCCCCCCCCCGTCCGTCGTTCGGGGCGCCGGGGGGGGGGGGGGGGGGCAAGCATATATATATATATATATATATATATATATATATACACACACACACACACACACACACACACACACACACACACACACACACACACACACACACACACACACACACACACACAACAACAACATCCTTTGTGGGGCGGACGATTAAAACAATTGTTTCGCGGGCCTCCTCGCCCCCGCATTATCGGGGGGGCAGGGCAGGCATGCGGGGGGCTGACAATTCCGGGTTGCCTGGAAGGCCAAGGGGGGGGGGCACGGGGTGGCGATCCAGGGCGCGGGGGCCAGGGGGGTGGACGGGGTGATTTTTCAGGGCGAGTTCGTCGTCCTCCTCCTCCTCCGCCTCCTCCTCGTCTTCGTCGTCCTCCTCATCCTCCTCCTCCTCCTCCTCCTCCTCCTCCTCCTCCTCCTCCTCCTCCTCCTGCGGAGAAAGGCAAAGCAGGCGGACCGTCTGCGGCGACGAAGGGGGCAGCTGTTCAGGGAAACCAAAAGACCCTCGCCCGCCCCTCCCTGCTCGCGATCTGAGCCTGAGGGTGGCGTCGTAAGGGGCCAGGCGCCCTTACTCGTTCGATGCGCCCCTCGTTCCTCGTGGCGGCACCCAGGGAGACGATGAATGCGTGTGCGGCAACGAGAGCGCAGGCAGGATATGGAGATAATGAACCACGCGGCGGTTCCCGCTCGGACGTCCTCGCAATTGAGGAGGAAGATGAATAATTCAGAGGAGGAGGAGGAAGAGGAGGAGGAACAGGAAGAGGAGGAGGAGTGCTTGCGTGCCACGCCGTGCTCTGCCATGCTACGCTTTGATATTCAACGCCATGCTATGCAATGCTACGTTTGGAGCCGCTGTGCGATGCCATGCTTTGCGTCGCAAAGAGTTGCGATGCAATTCTTCAGTACGCCACGCCACGCCATGCTGTGACATACTACGATTTGTGGTGCTCTTCAACGCCATGCCATGCCGTGCTCGACAATGCATCGCGTACCCTTTCGGGATCATTGCCCTGCTCGACATCCGACTGTGCGAGTAGAGAGTGGTAAAGGATGGGAGGGAGGGGTAGGCTGTCATTTATGACGCGAGCGCACCTAGCTTGTCCTTCCCCATCCTCCTCCTCTTCCTCCTCCCATTCCGCATCCCCCGCCTCCCAATCGCCGCGGCCGTCCGCAAGGACGACCGGCGGCCGTCCGCAAGGACGAAGGTGATCAAGCGCCTCTTCGAAAACCCCTTCCTTCAACTACTCCCTAACTGCCCCGCCCCCCCTCCGCAATCCTCCCCCCGCGGCCGCGGGTGATCAAACGAGCGAAGGAGGACGAATAGAAAATCAGTTCCCCCAAAGGGGCAAAAACAAACGTCGGGGGGCGGACGATTAAAAAAACAGTTTCCGGCGGCTGAATTCCATTAGTCCGCCCCACTTAAATTTTTTTGGGGGTCCGGGGGGGGGGGCGATTTTCTGATCGCTTCCCTGCATTATGCAATCGCGGGATCTCAGAACGTGTGCGCTATCAACATACGGCCACACGAATGAAAAAATCAAACAGACAGGCGCGCGATGAGGACACCAAGCGTATCAACCCGACCCCGTGCCGCGGCGATGCGTGTCCGAAACCCTGGGCCGGGGATGTCGAACATTTGCCCATGCACGCCCTGCCCGCCATGCGGCCTCGAGGTGGAAGACCTGGAAGAGCAACAGCAGCAGGGGGCAAAAGGGGGGAACAACGCCCAAAGACCAGGACGAACCCGGAGCCGGGGGGGGGAGAAGAGCGAGCGACAGGGATGGACCGCGCCGAAGGAGGGGAGAGCGGAGGGCGAAGCTGGGACGACAGCCCGAGGGACGAGCAGGACGGAGAGCAGGCAGGGGAGCGACGCAGGACGGCGGAAGGAGGGGCGGCGACGCCACCCGGACGGCGGACGGGCGGGAGAGCAGCGCCGGCACTCATGCTTTTAAATCTAGATCACCTTGAGACACATGATGCACACCCCACCTAGAAACTCCTCCGCTGGGCAAAACTCCGAAACCAGGAGGGGGAGGAGCGAGGAGCGGAAGGAGCAGAGGACTCGGGCTCCTCGTGGTCCGCGGCCCACGTTAGTCTGGCCGCTGACGCCCACGAGGCGCCAGCCCCGTTCACCTTCGCCCTCCGGCGCGTTTTGCGCGCGGCGCGCCCTCTCGCCACACGACGGCGATGCGATGAGGCATCTCCCGTCGCGCCGTGGCCGGCTCCCGGCCCTCTCTGCTCCGCCATCTGACTACCTACCAGACCACCCCAACCCAACCCGAAGACCCGAATTCGATTAGAATTCCGTTTTTTTTTCAATGTCCCCCGACCCCCCCACACTGGAAAGGGAGGGCAACTTGAGGCCTTCGGGTTGGGTTGGGGTGGTTTGGTGGGTGGTAACTACCGCCGTCGCCACCGCACGGACCGCGGCGCCCGCACCCTTCGACGTGCCGCCACGGGCCTCGAACGCGACTGGCTTGAACAAAAGGACGTGCTCACGGCATCACTCCTCCTTCCGGTTGCGCTGCCTCTTCTCCTGGTCGTGCACATCGGCCGCGAGCCCTGGCGCCATGGCCGCGTCCGCCCGGCGCGACGGCCCCAGGGCGTTGATCAAGGCGAGGTCAAAGCAGACTCTGTCAGCCCTCACCGCGCGGCTGCCGTCGGGCAGGAGCCGTGCTCGGGTGATGCGGGGCATCGCCAGCACGCTTGCCGGGCGGTGCTCGTCTGATGCCTGTCGTGCTTCGCGTGCCCAAGGGCCATCCAGCAGGCCCCGCCGCCTCCAGCGTGGGGCGCAGCCCGCCGCGAGCAGAGTAGTCGTAGAAGACGTCTCTGATCGCATTGTGCACCAGCGTGGCGTCCCCTCCGCTCCTGCACGACAGGCAACGCGTGCCCTTCGCGTGCAGCGGGGCCGCGCACAGCGGGCACGCAAGGGTGTCATCGGTTGTTTTCCACCGCGGCGCTCAGGCGCCACACAGTCTCACCGTCGATCAGGCTGCATGTAGATTTCGTGGTGGATGTGGGGAGCAGCGATCGAGGGGCAGGTGGAGGTACAGGCAAGAACGACAGAAGGCGAGCGGCAGCAGAGGTGCTCGCAGCTGCAAGCGGCACGAATCCTCAAGAGAGGGGAGAAAGCAGGCGGAGGAGGTGGGAAGGAGACCTCCACTCGGACGAGCACCTGGTTATGAAACCCAGCGGAGTGATGTCGATCGCTGGACTCTGGCACGAGAGGGGGAAGAGGTGGCAGAGGGAGGCGAAGAGGGCCAGGGGGCAGAAGACAATGTGGATCAGAGATACGGGAAAGGGAACTGGGAGGGATCGGGGCAACATCCGCTCTTGTCAGCGGTGTCCCCGAAAGGAAGGAGTTGTCAGGGCTGTTTAGTAAACGCCCAGGGCCGTTTAGTAAACGCCAACTGTGGTCCGGGCGGTTTGTCCTCCCTTGACTGGAACATAGGACATAATGGCCTCGACAACGGCAATCAGCATGAAACATCACCATGTGATTGAATAGACGATGAAACATACGACACGCTTTAATATCAAGTGGCTTTGCGTCAAGCGGATCTGACCGAGCATCTAAACAACGACTTCGACCACGACGTCGCCGCCGACGGGTCGTCCGCCGCCCTTCCGCGGGACAGCTCCCCGCCTGGAAGCGGGCTGGCGGAGGAGTCGGCTTAAGCGGGGGCGAGCGCTTAGCGAACCTCCCAAGGGAAGCCTCGAGCCAAGACGCCCGCGCGCGCGGCCGCGGCGTCGACATCGCCGTCGTCGAGGTCGTCGTCGTCGTCGTCGTTGTCGCGGTTGTCGTGGTCGTGGCGGTCGTCATGGTTGTCGTCGTGGACGTCGTGGTCGTGGTCGTGGTCGTGGTGGTGGTGGTAGTTGTGGTCGTGGTCGTGGTTGGTGGTCGTGACCATGGGCGTCGCCGTCGTCGTCATCGTCGTCGTTGTCGTCGTCGTCGTTGTCGTCGTCAAGGTCGCCTTAGTCGTCACCTTCGTGGTGAACTAAGCAGCCCTGAGGGCCTGATCGCCTCCCTTGAGCGGAGGAAGTCGCCCCAGAGACGAGAAGAGCGTGGATTGAACATGCCTCCCCTGAGCGGCCTATACAAAACGGTGCTGCCCGTGTGCTCACCACCGACTGGTCCTCTAAAAACCTCCTGAATAGGGTCCGAGTAAATGGGGTCAAAGGATCGCGCCGTACTGCCAATGCATCGCCGATGCATCGGCGATGCACCGGCGACGTCGCCGATGCATCCGCGACGTCGGCGTGGGGAAACACGGTCTCCACATCGAGCCGCATCGTCGAGGCATCGGCGATGCGGCGCGATCCTCCAACCCCATCTACTCCGTCCGACCCCTGCTCCTCCTCCTCCTCCTCCTCCTCCTTCCCCTCCTCCTCCTCCTCCTCCTCCTCCTCCTCCTCCTCCTCCTCCTCCTCCTCCTCCCCCTCCTCCTCCTCCTCCTCCTCCCCCTCCCCTCGCCTCCCGTGCGCACGGCCAACGAGGAGCGAACGCTGGGACGCTCCGCCACTGCTCCGCCACTGCTCTCCTCCGCGGGAGCCGCCCGCGCCGCCGCCGCCGAGAGGCGGCGGCCCCCTCGCCCGGCGCCTCTCGGGCTGTACACGCCAAAGAGAGTGACTCGGGCAAGTCCTCCTACAGGCATGTCCCCCAGGTCCTCTCCCCTCAGACTGAGCCCCCCCCCCCCCCCCAAAGACCTCTCCAGGGGCGAGCTCCGACCAGGATCTGGGCGCGAGTCCAGCCGTGGCGCCGACGGGCCGACGGCCCCCACGGGAGCCCCCCACAAAGGCACTGCCCTTTCCAACCACGTCCTCCTCCTCCTCCTCCTCCTCCTCCTCCACCTCCTCCTCCCTCCTCCTCCTCCTCCTCCTCCTCCTCCCCCTCCCCCTCCTCCTCCTCCTCCCTCCTCCTCCTCCTCCTCCTCGTCCCTCCTCCGTCGTCTCCTCCGTCGTCTCCTCCTCCGTCGTCTCCTCCTGGAGGCCCCCCTCCCCTCCAGTCTCACGTCTGCCCCTCTCCCTCCCCCATCCGCCTCCCCCCATCCCCACCTCTGCCCTCCTCCCGTCCGTCCGGTTTCCCTCCGCCCTCTGCTCCTATCTCTCCCCGTCGGCCTCTTTCTCTCTCTTTCTCTCTCTCTCTCTCTCTCTTCCTCGTATTCCTCCTCCACTCGCCCCCTCATCCTCCCCCCTCCCTCTCTTGAGCCTCCGCCGTTGGAAACCGAGTCCGTTCACTCGCAATGGCCCCTCCCGCCAGAGCCAGGCAGAGACGGAGCCTCCTCCTTCTCCATCTCCTCCTCCCCCTCCTCCTCCGCGATCCGCCTCAATCCTCATCGATCCTCTTCCTACTTCTCATCTGCCCGATCCTCCTCGATCCTCTTCGATTCCCGTCCTCGATCCTCCTCCACCACGATCCTCCTCAGCCCCCTCCTTTCCCTCCTCCTCCTCCTCCTCATCCTCTGAATCCTTTTTTGCCGCATCACAGAAACGACCTCACGGTCCAGACTCCTGGGCCGCTACCCCGTGCACACGGGGCGGCGGCTGCGCGGCTGTCCCGCGTGGGAGGCGTCCGTGGGATCGAAGATCCGCGGGGTCGCGCCCCCGGTGTCCAGAGAGAGAGGGCAGGGGCACGGCTGGGTTCGTCGCTCCTGACGCGCGTCCTGGTGCTGATGGAAACTCACTGCAGGCTCGTGTCATGGCGACCCCAGCGTTGGTTTCTGACACCGCGTGGATCGTTCAACCTGGGACGATTGGCGCTTCGATCGCCATGTCGTTCCACACTTGACGATTCTGATCCATCGGCGGCGCTCAACTGTGAACGCCCGCGCTGGGATGGCCGCCGCGTCGGCACACGAACCTACCGTGATTGAGGTGCCCAAGATGGGGTCCCCGTAAGCCGCTACCCTTCCTCCTCCTCCTCCTCCTCCTCCTCCTCCTCCTCCTCCTCCTCCTCCTCCTCCTCCCCCTCCTCCTCCCATTTTCATCCCGAGTCGTTTCCTGACGGCCCCACGACCCGACGACGGCCCCCAGAGGCGCCAGAACTGGTGACAAACCTTCCGCCCTGCTCGAAGGGAAACTGGGACACACAAATAAATACGCACAAATAAAAGGATTCCCCATATTTTACCATATTTTCTGGGTTTGTGTCTTCCCGCCCACTTCCCATATTTTCCCATATTTTCTGGGAAATCGAGGATTAATTGTGTCTGTGTGTTTCTTTTCCTCCTGATTGCTCTTGTTCGACACATTGGAGGTCTGGTGTCTGGCAGGCCTGAGGTGGATCGCAGCGCGAAGCCCGAGAGGATCGGTAACGGACCGGATCGCCCGCGAATCGTCCCGAATCGAGTCGACGTCGGATGGCCGCGCCCGGCTCCGGCTGGCCTGGCCGATGCCGGCGAATCGAGCAGTTCGAATATCATGGGAATCGCGGCTCCAGCCAGCGACTCGAATCGCATCGGATGGGGTCGTAGGCGCCCCTGGCATGAAGTACAACGCCAGGGCAAGACTGGCCCAGGGGGAAATATGAGACCCCCCCAAACGAAGAATAAAAAAGAGGAACTAACAAAACCGAAGAGCAAACCAAACCGAGGAATAAACCAACGGATGAAACCGACGAACGGGAGAACAACAACAAACCGAAGAAACAACCAAACAGATGACAAAAACCCAAACCAAGGGACATCTGAAAGATAGGTTGCCGATAGATCGGCGATAGCGCCCCCACAATAGCGAAACCGCACGGTCATGGCTGGGCGGGGTGAACTATCGGGCCCCTATCGGCGATCAGTGGGCGATTGGGGGTCGATGCAGCCCCCTAATGTTGTCCCCTGGCTGTCAAGTCATAGCACTGCTCCCCAGCGGCCGTTCGGGACGATCTGGGCACACCGAGAGGCCCTCGACGAGGCGCAGCTGCTGTAATGCACCCCGAGGCTGGAAAACCAACGAGAACCGACAAAAACGTCCGAACATCCGGACGCTGTAAACCAACACTTTCCCGACAAACCCTGGCGTCCCTGAACCTCTCCCAGGGTGCGTTCTGACCATGATCGCATCTAGATACATGTGTAGATATCTATATGTATACACATACATAAGTAAATGTGTAGATTGCATCTGTACATGCGGCCATGACAGGTGCTACTATGGGGGGCGGGGAGCGCGGGGGGGGGCATCTTGTAACGCCCCCCCCCACCGCCGCGTGGCTCTGGCACCACAGCGCGCATGCACGCAACACGGCAAGCACCAGCGCGCAGCACAATATTATTTTGTTCCGGTATCCAGGCGGACGACACCAGGCTCACACACTAGTCAGTCCAAAGGCTACCTCACCGTGCCCGTGAGGTGGACCCCCAGGTCCTGCCTTCTTGGGGTAGGCAGCGCCAGGGACAAACACTTTCACTGATAGCCCCACAGGCAAGTCGCCGCACCGACGCAACGATGCATCTGCCCTCGCCGACTGCCATACGTCAACGAAAAACGTCCGGATACTTTACTGCAACTTCGCATCTCGGGGCAGTGCGCAGCACAGTATGCACTGCTGCAGCCGCGTGCGGTGACAAGGACGAAGCGGCGGACGAGGAAGAGGACGACGACGATGTCGACGACGACGACAGCCTCTGGTCTCAGGAGATCCCTGGAGGCGTCTGGAGGCCCTTCGAGGCCCCTAACGACGACGACGACGACGAGGACGAGGACGAGCACGACGACGACGAAGAGGATGCCGACGACAACAAAGACGACGACGACGACAAAGACGAGAAGGACGACGACGGCCGCCTCTGAAAATCTCTGGAGGTCTCCGGAGGCCTAGGGAGGTGTTCGGAGATCTCTGGAGGCGTCTGGAGGCCCTTGGAGGCCCTCGACGAAGACGACGACGACGACGAGGACGACGACCGCCACAAAGTTGAGGAGGAGGAGGAGGACGACGACGACGACGACGAGAACGGGGACGAGGACGGGGACGACGACGACGACGATGACGACGACTACAGCGACGACGAGGACGACGACGATGACGGCAACAACGACGACGACAAACATCGACGATAAGCAGCACAGTAGCCTGCGAGCATCACACTGGCAGTGGCGGAGGCGCACAGCCTTGAGGATGGGGTAGCGTTACGCTGTGGAGTGAGGGGGCATAACGCGCGTTGCGGCCCAGAGAGTTTAAATATACACGCTCCATGATGTCGAGGATAATCCAGCCGTGGCGACGAGGAGCTCTCCAGGACGAGCAGCGGTATCGGCACCTTTCTTCTCGTGTTGCATATTCGGGGAAGCCTCGTCTGTCCCATCCCGCCAATGGTCCGTGTCGAATCCGCGTCGAAAACATGTCGAACGTGTCGGGTGATGCCGTATCGGATCCGTGCCGAATCCACGTCGAATCCGCGTCGAGCCCTCGTCGGAGAACAGAAAAGGACCGCAATCCAGAGGACAGAAACGGTACCCCGAAGATGCAGCGCAAATTCCTCTTCAAACCCCCCCCCTGCGCCTACCCCGCCCTAACGCTGCCCCTGGCTGTCCAGCCCGGGCGGCCCCCGCCCACCTCCACCCCGCGCACCCTCCCCTCGCGCTCCCCCCCCCCCACGCGCACCCTCTCACCCTTCCCGCGCACCTTCCCTCCACTCGCCACGGAGGGAGGGAGGGAGGAGGAAGGGAGGGCTAGGAGGAGGCGAGGAGGACGAGGAGGAAGAGGAGGGAGAGGAGGGAGGACGAGGGAGGGAGGGAGGGAGCCTGCCCCCCCCACTCCCCTCTCTCCTGACTGGCTGGGCCGTGCGGCCGCCATTATGCTTCCTCCGACGCGGGCAGCGCGCCGCCCGCGCGCGGCTCGGGCTCCAGCAGCAGCCCGCGCGTTCGGAGCCCGGCGCCCTGCCCGGCAGCCCCCACCGGCCTCCGTCGCCCGGAAAAGCGCAGGGGCAGGAGGACGAGCTGGAAGGGGCCCTGGGACACACAAATGAACAGACCCAACTAACAGGATTCCCCATATTGTCTTACATGTTCTGGGAGTTTGTCTTCCCCCCCACTTCCCCTATTCTCCTGGGGATCGACGATAGATTGTGTCTGTGTGCTTTTTCCCCTCCTGAGAGCTTCACTCGCGAGCGACGGCAGGTTCTGCGGGCAAGACTCGTACCCAAATCCACTGCGGCTTGGAGTGTCCCCAGAAGCCCCAACCGCACTGGATATTGGATAAAGTCTGGCCCCTACAGGACGCAAAGCAACCCCGGAGAACGGGATGCGGGACCTCGGGGCCCCGTGCGGTGACAAACCATGCGGTGAGTCACCGCACAATCAACCACCGCATCGTACGGTCTGTCAGATTATCTATCACCGCACGGTCTACAACCACACGGTCTATCACCGCACCGAAAGGTCTATCACCGCACCGCACTGAGGTTCCAAGAACGCTCCAATATTAGTTCATAAGGCCTCGTCGAGGCTCCCGACTCCCCTGGTTGGCTATTGTTCGGGACATGGGTTGATTCCCAAGAGACCTCACCGCACGGTCCGTCACCGCATGGATGTGGGACTCTGGGAGGCCCTAATCGCCCGAGACGTCCTCGGACAAGGACCCATGTCCCAAAAACGTGCGGCCACGCGGAATGCCTACTGACTCACCACGCGCGCACGGTGTGGTCACCGCAGCCTGTGAGGGGCCCACGACACTCGCGAGCGACGGCAAGTTCGCGCCGTGATATCGACGGCGTTCGGCGATGGAGAATACAATGCGATACGGTACCCATACCGCACCTCCCCAGACCTCTCCAGGAGTGCGTTCTGACTAGAATTTCGACGTGGCGAATCCAGCCGTGGCGACGAGGGCCTCTCAAGGGGAGAAACAAGGAAAACGGGGGAGTGGTAACAGTATCGGTATAGCTCGTGGAGTTCTGAGCTGCGACAGCGACCAATCATGGGCGGCAGTACCAGCCTACTGAGAACTCTAAGGGGTCCTCAAACCCGCCGTTCGGCTTGCAACTGGCCAGCGCACTCGGCACGAGGGCCACACCGCACTCGTAGCATGAACCCCTGCGGGGAGTAGTGGGGGAGGAAGGAGACGGCGAGGAGGGAAGAGGGAGAGGGGACAAGACAGGACAAGAACCGATACAAGGCACAGTTCCTCAAGTCAGACTGGGGGGAATAATCGGCCCTCGGATGCGTATGGAAACGCCTACCAGCGGCAGCCGCTGGAAGGACAGCCTTCCCTGGCCGACAGCGGCAAGGCTATGAGGGGAGAGCGAGCCGCCCGCACGCGGCACAATCCTTCCTGTGAGGAGGGAGGGGTAGCCGAATGAGTGGATCAAGATGCGACCCTAGCCGCCTGCACGGCGGGAGAAGTTGAGCAGGGACCGACCGTCCCAGCATTCCTATAGGCCTACCTGATGAGATAGTATGTCGATGGACAAGATATCTCTTTTCCATCTTGAGCCTTGAGCCAAAATGGGTGCACGGAGGAGGGTGTCAGAATCACTCCTCCTCGGGCCTGGCCGCCAACCCGGCCAGGCACGACCTACGTCGTACGCGGGCGCGCCCAAGCCGACGCGCCCATCTCATCAGCTAGGCTGCGGCCATGCCGCGAGCCCCTCACTCCGTCCGGCGCGATCATACCGCCGCCGGCGGAACCTCATCCAGCCCCACAGGTAGCGGAGCATGGATTCGATCCACTCCATCACTTGAAGTCCTTCTGAGTCGAACTCGGTGTCCGATCCCAGATGTTGAGCGTCGCCATGTGTCTCCTCAAAAGGGATCCACCCACGCTCTTGGTCAGCACGTCCGCGACATTGTTCTTACCAGGAACCGCGGCGATCGAGAGGTCGCCCTTACCCACGCGCTCCTGGATCCACAAGTATCGTGATTGAACATGTCGCATCTTCCCGAGACCCCGCCGTTGGACGTGGCCCCGGGCCGCCGATGAATCCGAGGCAAGCTCCACCTTCAGGTCCAGCCCCCAATCCGCGAAGAGGCTGTGAAGGCCTAGGCCCACGCTCCCGCCCTTCACCAGGGCGTAGTACTCGCTCTCCCCGCTGCTCAATGAAACCGTCGACTGCAGGTTGCTGCCGTGCTTGACTACATGATGCCCTAGCATCGCCACGAAGCCTCCTGTGCTCTTCCGCGAGACTGCACAGCCTGCATGATCAGAGTCCACGTACACCCGGATCTTGTCGAACATCTTCTGCTCCGTGAAAACCGTCACCGTGCTAGGATGCCGCTTAAGGTAGCGGCCAACCCTCTTGAGCATGAGCCAGCTCGCCTCCGTTGGCGTCTGCATGGACCTAGCGAGCGTCTTCGATGCCTCTGCCAAGTCCAGCCTGTCCTGAGACAGGTAGGCCACCCTCATGGTGAGGGATCGGAAGCGCGAAGCTTCCGCTGCTCCCAACGCCGCCGACTTCGCATCCATCATCTGCTTGTCGGCGCTGCGCTTCTCCATCGGCGTGTCCACGCCGTTGGCCTTGCTGAGACCCAACTCGTCGATCACGATCTCCGCGTGCCGCTTGTCCGGCTCGATCATCGCATGCCGGCAGGGCCGGCCACCGCCAGGCGGAACTCCCGCACTGACCTCGATGACCCGATTCAGGAAGACCGCCTGCTTGTCATCGCCCTCGTCGAAGCCTAGGTTCGCAGTCTTCTTGAACTCGTACTTCTTGCCCAGCGTGGCCTCGAAGCTGTCGATGTCCTGCTGCTGAGCCAGCACCGCGAAGTCGTCGCCGTGCCCCAGCAGCCTCGTCTCGTCCACCTCCTTGTAGAAGACCGCTGGGCACGACACGCCCGCCTTGTAGCCGTGTTCCTCCAGCAGCTCCGTGTAGTCGCCCTGCCAGATCTTGCTGGCGTCCTGCGTGCCGTACCAGGACTTGAGGAGTAGGCCGCACTTGTCCTCGCCGTACTCCTTGCGACTCTCCTCCTCCAGCTCTACGAAGATCCTCCGCTGCGCCTTCCCGTAGAAGTGCGCCCTGCTGATGTCGAAGAAGCCGATCTTGAAGTTGCCCGGCTTCCTGCCCTTCTTGCGAAGCGACTCCTGAATGTGGAGCGGTGCTTCCCGCGTCCACGTGACCATCAGCGAGACCAGCGACCGCATGGCCTCCAGAGGAGGCATGGCCGAGAAGACCTCGGACGCCTCCAGCTGCTCGTCGGGGCGCTTCTTCGCCTTGATCTCCTTCACGACGAGCCTGCTCCTGTAGTTGGGCCTCTCCGCGTCACCCTTGTTCGTGTCGACCCACTTGAGTGGGATGGGCGGACGCCCAGTCTCGGCGAAAGCCTGAGACCTCGGGACGATCTCGATCAGCTCCTGCTTCTTGACCCACTCGCGCTCGACCGCGCGAGCCTGGGCCACAAGGCCCGCCTCCAGGTAGCCGCCATTGACGTCGTCCCAGTAACTCGTCCAGTCCCCGGGCGGCACTGCCGCGTCCACAGGGACTGGGCCCGACTGCTGCACCTGGGCGGTGCTGAGCTCTCCCACGTCATTCAGCGTGTCCTTGAGCTCCTCCAGCACCGCCTCTACCAACTTCGGTGGATAGACCTTCGCGAACCGCGCGATGCCGCCCACGAGCGTGATGTGGCGATGCCATTCCGCGCGGCCGTCCACATTGCTGCAAGTGCCCTGCAGCCTCCGGGCTAAGCCTGGATGGTTGGTGACCCATCCGGTCTCCTTGCGCACGAACTCCTCCTGACCACTGCGTGGGTTCGTGAGCTTCATGCCCCACCGACACATGGGGCCTTTGACCGTGAAGACTCCTGGATGCGCGACCAGCTCCTTGACGATGTCCTCATTCCACGATCGCGCGCTCCAGGGATGCTCATGCAGGAAGTACCTGCCTGGCTTCCTGAGCTGACGCCAGTAGGCGTCGACTGCCACCTTCAGGTGGTGTCTGGCCTCCTCCATCTCAGCCGCCTCCTGCTCATCGGTCCTGAACTTGGCGCTCAGGCCCCTCAGCAAGCTGAACTTCTCGCATGGAGGGGACCCCGTGAGCAGGATGGGATCCATCCGCTCCTGCTGCCTCTCGAGCTCCTTGACATCCTCGGGGCGCCGCAAGTCCCACGGCGTCCCGTCCTCCTTGAGTTCCTCCAGGTCCGCCGCGAAGCCCGGGCGCAGCTGAAATTCCGCTGCCCGAGCCGAGAACCGATGTGGCGAGTACACCTCGGCCACGTCCACGGCGCCCAGCTGCAACGCCGATAGGGCGATGCTGTCCACCTCTTCGTCGGCGATGTCCACGCCGGCGCTGGCCCAATGGCCACTGACCTGTTCGCGAACGAGCGGGAGCAACTCCGCCTTCGCTCTCGTCAGCACTCCGAGCTCAACCAGCTCGATCGACGCCATATCGAGGGCGAGCACCCGCATGTGCCTCCCCTCACTGGCGTTCCACACGACTGCCACTCCAGCTGGCAGCTGAGGTCCTTCCGCTGGCGCCGGCTGCGCCGCGAGATCCTCCATGTCCACCGGTACCGGCACGTCTGCCGGCTGTGGATCACCGCGCTCGAGGGCCTCCGGCACGTCATCCGGGGCCACCTCTGCCAAGCGCTTCAGCCGCGACCTGGCCGCGGTCATGTCGACATCCGCGGCGGCCTCTGCCGCTCGCGCCGCTCCCGAACTGGAGCTCGCTCCTCCTGAAGGAGCCGCCACGCCGAAGCCCGGTGCTACCGGCTGGCTCTCTCGCATGCGCGCCGCTGTGGCTGCCACGGCTGGCGCTGCTGCCGATCGGGCCGCGGCCGGCGCGGCCGATGCCGCTGCCGCCGCTGCCACCGGCTCGGTGATCCTCCGAGCCGTCTTCGGCGGAGGGGTCCCTGCCGCGGCCGCTGCCGCTGGTCGGACTCTGGCCTCTTGGCCCTGCCTCCGTTCTCGATACTGGCCGGTCCTTTCCCGGCCTGCCTCCTCCGCGTCCAGCGCTTCGAAGATCCTCTTGCTGCACACCGCGTTGTGCGCGTGGCCAGCCAGCACCCGGCCGTGCTTGGCGATCGAGACGCACCCTGGGCATCCCGGCGTTGCGCCCAGCCGCTCGACGTCCGCCTTGAGGACGTACATCCTCCTCGGCGCCTGCGGCTGCGGCGACACCACCACAATTGGTGGCGGTCCGACCTCTCCAGGTCCGACGATGGCCCGCGGCGCGCTTGCCGCACGCGGAGCCACGTCCCACGGCAGGCCCTTCAGGCCATCCCAGCCCGCCGTGATCCACTTCTCGCTCTGCGGCAGGCTGCGAAAGCCTACCGCCTTCTTCACGCCGTCGCTCGTGATGACCATCATCGAGCCGTCGCGCGGGTGGTGGCCGATGTAGCGAGCCTCCACCATCTGTTCCTCCAGCGCGTTCTTCCTCGCGCGCTCCCCGGCGAACCGCGCCATCAAGCGCTCGCCGAAGAGCGGGACCGGCTTCCTCCACTGCCGTCCCGTGAGCCGCTGGAGAGCGGTCTTGCCATCCTGGCCGCGCCGGTATCGGTTGATTACCGATGCGGCGTGCTCCGGCAGGTGCGCTAGCACCGGGTGCTTGTCCTCCACCTTGACGCCCAGCTTGGACTCCAGGTCCATCTTGAGCGCCCGCACCTGCTTCTTAATCTCGCGCACCGTGACCTCGATCTCCCCATTGGCCTGATGATCGGCCGGTGCCGACTCCTGGGGAATGGCCTCGAGGCCAGGAACCTCCTCCACCGCACGCCTCTTGACCAACAGGATCGCCGGCTCGCCGTCGGACTTGTTGACGATCTTCCTGTAGCCCAGGATCCGCAAGAAGCGTGCGAAGAACTTGATGGCGTAGGCGTCGTCGCCCTTCTTCTCCACGAATGTCGCTGCCATCATCTTCGAGCGCCGATCCCTAAGTACCAGCATCGGCATGGTGTCCGCGTCGTCCTGGCCCATGAAGGCGTAGTCGGACGAGACCACCGGCACCGCCGTCTCGTCGTCCTCCGGTGCGCGGAGATGCGGCTGGCCTTGGCCCTTTGCCGCAATACACACGCGACACCAGCTGCGATAAGTCGCGTGTCCCATCGCCTCGTGTTCGTCGATCTCCCTCTGAGAGGGCTCATGAGGTGCCTTCAGCACTCTCGGGCGAGCCTCCTCCTCGCCCTCGTCGGCCTGCTGTCCATCAGGAGCAGCTGGCAAAGCGTCGGCCGCAGCAGCTGCCGCTGGCTGAAAACCCGGCGGTCTCACGTCGGAAGGTCCCGACCCCGCCGCTGCCGCCCCCGCAGCCGATGCCGCCGGGGGCCGTGGTATTAAGTCCTCCAGTGGGCTTACGCCGAGGGCTGCCTCCTGGGGACTGTCTTCTCGAGGATCTCCAGCAGCTCCTCCTTCGACTTGCCGCTGAGGAGCTCCACTAGCTCGGACTTCGACTTCGCCGAAAGTCCCTCCTCGAGAGGAGCAACCGAGCCATGTTGGCCCTTCTTGAGGTAGAAGTTGTAGACGCCCTGCTCGCGATAGACCGGCAGCATCTGGTGCTTCGCCGCCTTCGCCTCCTTCTCGAGCATGCCTACCACGCGCTTGCCGATTGGGCTCTTCTCGTGGAATATCCAGCCGCCATTGCGACCCAGGAATGAACACTGTCCAGCTCCTGCTGCCTGCCCCACCGAGATCAACGGCTTGTGCACGTTCGTCACGCGTCCCTTGAGTGCTCGTAGCACTCCGTACTCGTCCTCCGCCTTGAGCTGCAAGCTGCCCTCGTCCGGGACGAGCTCACCACTGGCCGTACGATACGTGCTGCCATTGCCCGTCATTCCCGTCGGCGGCGCGAAGCTCCGAGGGAATGCTGAGATAGCTGCACCGCTGTCCCAGTTGAACTTCATCCAGTCGTCCTGCGCGAAGGGGGAGAGGTCGACCGCCGCTATGCCGCGGCCGCTGCCGCTGGCGAGCTCCAGGCAGTCCAAGCTGCCCATGTCCAGAGCGGCGACCTCCGCTTCAGGCTCCTCCTCCAGGCTGCCTGCCGCCTTGCCGCCGGCCTTGCCGCCGCGGCTACCGACTTTACCACCAACGCTTGCCCCCGTTGCGGATCCAGTTCCAGCCCTCGTACTCGATCCCTGCTCTTTCCTCCAGCAGTCGGATGCCTTGTGGCCCCATCTCTCGCAGTTCCGACAGTAGCCGTCGAAGCGCCCGCTGGTGCTTCGAGGTGCCGTGCGCCCTGAACCACGGCCCGAACCCGTCGGGGATGTGCGGGGGCCTGAGTATGATCCGTTCGTCGATTTGCTCTTCCCCTTCGGCTCCTGAGTCTTGCCTTTCCCTTTGCTCTTGCCGTCCTTGCCCTTGCCTTTGCCTTTGCCTTTCGGGGCTCCGAACGATCCGACGTCCATGTCGTCCGGATGATGCGCCCGCGCACGGATCGATGGCTCCTTGATCTTCACGCCGGTCCGAGCCTCTACGATCGTCATTACCTCGTTCAGACTGTCCTGGAACGTTACGAGCCGATGCTTGTTGAGTACGAGGTGGTTCTCGATGTCCTGAGGCACGAGCATCTCGAGGGCCGCCATCTTGATATCCTCCGGCAGCTCGGCCAGACCATCTTCTCCTTGGCGGCGTTCGTACCTGCCTATCTGCTGGATCCACTTCTCTAAGGCGGACCCCAGCTCGTCCGCGCTGCACTTCGGAGGCGAGATGATCGACCTCAGGATCAGCCTCTTCCTCGGGCCTGTCGTCGGATCCCACCTGCGGTGGAGCTTCCGCCAGGCTTCGAGACCGTTCCCGTCGGGGGCGCCCGTCACGAGGTCGTTGCTCTCGCTGCCGTCCGCCGTCGTGCTGATCAGCGCCGCGTACAGCTGGTTGACCTTGGTCTCCAGCTCTGGAACTCCGTCGTGCACCGCCCGAGCTCCCTCGATCGTCACGGGGCGTTCGGCTTCGGCTGCCCACCGAAGAACAGGGCGAAAACTCTCTCCGTACACGCCGATCACGTAGTTCTCCATCTTGCGATTCCAAGCCCCGAACTTCTCTTGATCGTCGCCCATCGTCGTGGGCTTGCCGATCCCCTTGGTGTCTACGAGACCTTGAACGGCTCCACCCGCGCTCGTCGCGCCTCTGATCTGCTCGCCCATCCGCTCGATCGCCTGCGGGATTGCCGCGAGGCCTCCTGCCACCTGCTGCTGAAGACGCTGATTCTCGTTCTCCAGCCTCCTCATCTCGTCGGCTGCCTGACCTATTTGAGCCGCGAACTCCTGCCTCAGCAGTTCGAACTGATGCCGAACCTGCTCGTCCATGTTTGACAGCGTGTCTCTCGGCGAGCTCCTCCCTGCTCTCAGCTATCTCCTGCCTCGTACGCTCGAGGTCCGTGATCCGTCCTAGGACTTCCTTCTGCGTTCTCTCGACAACGTCTGAGGAGTTCTCCGACGGATGGTCCTCGATGTGCGCGAGGTCACGAAGCCTGTCGCCTGCCTCCCTCAAGTCGTGCTTGAACTGGAGCTGCTTGCGCCTGGTCTCGATCGCTGCGTCGCTCCTCTTGCCGCGCCTGCGGCCACTCTTCCCGGCCCCTGCCGGTTGCTCGGTCGCTGCCGAGCTCGCTGCGGCCGATGCCGCCCTCTTCCAGCCTCGAGCTTCCTGCCAGCTCGCCGTGGCGCCCGCGGACGCGGCGCGCCGAGGCCTTGGTGGGGTCGGCAGCAGTGAGTGGCCAGCTCACGCTACCATGATGAGATAGTATGTCGATGGACAAGATATCTCTTTTCCATCTTGAGCCTTGAGCCAAAATGGGTGCACGGAGGAGGGTGTCAGAATCACTACCACGACATGCTCTTAGAACCCAACAATGTCCTAAGAACAACCTTGTTCTTAGAACATAAACCCGATGTGCAGAAACAAAACAGTCCCAAACAGAAATGCTCTAATAACGTTTCGTGAAGACCACACAAGATTCTTATAACATTCTTTGGTGGGCCTATAGGCGAGCCAGGACGCTTCGCTACTGCTTGAAGAGCGCGCCCAGCGCGTGGGCGGGAATCACATTTTGGGCGAAGCTCAAGATACGATTCCCGCCTAGGCCCCTGCGCCCTCTTGGGCCCCCAGCGGGGATGGGCCAAGGGGGAGGAGGGAGGAGGGAGGGGGAGGGAGGGAGGAGCCTTCAACCTGGAACGATCGCGGCCGTGCGACAGCTCAACTCGTTCGACATCGGCCCCGCTGGGGCCACCGACCCGTCGACACGGCACGAGCCTGATGTGTCCGAACCCTCGTCGCCAGGGCGTCGCCTGCTTTCACGCCAGGCGTCTCGTCCAGCCTCGGGCCCTGGGGCCCTCACAGACCGATCCTTCTCGCTATCCCGTGGAAGCGTGCCGCGCGGGGCGGGCGATCGAAGGCTCTCGCCGTGTTTGTGCGTCGGCGGGGCCGCTGTGAGGCCCCTGCGGCTGTCGAGCGTCCACCTGGGACGGAGCACTTCCCAGCCAGGATGGGCCCTTGGAGGGACCCAGACTCGGACTCGGACTTGCCGTGCAAAGGGCCGGCGGGGGCCCAGCAAGTTGGCGCCGTGGCGCCGCTCTGCTGCACAATTCAAGAGCGATCAATCAGTGTGAAACTGGATAACGTGCTCCGTGGGCCCCGTGAGGGGTCCTCAGAAATCAATGTTGATCGGATTTGGGCTGGCAGGACGGGGATCGAGGATTTCTGATGCCGATGCCTTTGCCTGGATTTCGCCTTTTTGTGATTTCTGGGGGGCCCTCGTCGCCACGGCGGATTCGCTGGATGTCGTACGGAGCAACGCACAATCAGATGGGGTCCGACGCAAGTACATATCCCCTTCGATCCTCCCGGTTCAGAAAAGGACAAAAAGGGAACTGACGAATGGTAGGATACAGGCACAATACTTCGTATCCGTACGTTTCCAACACGAGATGTGGACAAGACATGTAGAGGGCACGATGTGGGAGTGATCGGGATATGAAGAAATGATCGGGAACACACAAGCCCCACAAGGCATGACGCCGGATATTGCGTAAATAAAACGAGACGGAGGGAGAATACAAGGCCCCCGCAAAGCGAAAGACATCAACCTCATCCCTCCCTCCATTCTCTGGGGGGACTTCCCGGACCCCTCCCCTGGGTGGCAGTCTCACCAAAAACTCGAGGCGGATCCAGCCTTGGCGACGAGGGCCTCCCAGGAGGCCCAAATCGATAAGAAGATAGCGCTACTGATACCCTTTCCGCACCTGATCCTCCCTCCCGCCCACCCACTCAAAGCCCCTGGGCTCTCCACCTGCTGCAGCCCCGGCCCCTCCCGATTCCGGACGGCCGAACCGTCCCGCATGAGGCGTTCCCGCAGCTGGAACCTGGCCCTCCCGGTCATCCTCGTGAGCAAAAATCGCAGGGGGGGCGGAGCGGGGAATAACAGGGGATATGTCGACCCCTATCCCAGGCTTCGTGGGGTTTCCGAATGGACCAGAAATTTGGGGCCTAACCCTGGGATATACGATGGGGGGGCGTCCATCCTCGACAGGGGTGCGTCCGAATAGCCCCCTCGGGATGTATCCCAAGATTCCTCCCCTTTTCTGAGCGACCAAACTTTTCTGGCGGAAGTCGGGGATTGGGGGAGAGAAATCGCCTGCGAGGGAATGAAGAGGGGCACACGGACAGCGCGTCAACAGAAGGAGCGCTGCGTAGGGCACGACCGGGCTCGTCTGGCCACGGCTCGCCTCGGCCACGAAGAGAGTCCCCGACCCAGATCAAGAGCCCGGCCCGAACTCTACAAGGGCTCCCAACTTCGCGCTTCGCGCTCCGCGAAGCGCGAAGCGCGAATAACTTCGCGCTCTCGCGCCGCCCCCCCAAAGGGAGAAAAGGAGGACGAGGAGGAGGGGGAGGAGAAACGAGGACCGCGAAGCGCGAATAACTTCGCACCCTCGTGGGAGCCCTTGGATCAAGAGCCCTCGCCCGAACTCTAGGAGCCCTCCTGAGCCCCAAACGGTCATGCCAGCGCCGCAAATGTAGGAAGAGGGAAGGAGAATCCGAGAAACACATCGAGGAAGATCGATGAAAGCGGTGCGAATAGCGGGCGGGAGGGAGGAGAGGGAGACTCCCAGAGATCTACGCCGCGCCCAACTTACCGTACAGCTGCCAATGAAAGCTCGACGCCGTGTCTGCAGGAAGTGTAAATAGCGAGAGAGTGGCAGACGGTGGGATGGACCGGAATGAAGGGGAGAGGAGAGGTTGAGTGAGGAGGGAGCGGAGGAGGGGGGGTCCGCAAAGGCGTTATGCAACGTTAGATGCGTGTACGGCCTTCAGGTTGCTCCTTCGACAGTCTCGCCACTCGCGAATGCTGGCACGAATGCTGTTCCTGCGTCTGCCCTGCACCCCGTACCCTCACCTCGTCCTTAGGACGATGGGGGGGGGGTCGGGGTGCTGGGCCGTGGGGAGGGGTTGGGGGGGGGGCTGCTGCTGCTCTGCTCGTGCGTCTGCCGCTTCTGGCTCCCCGTGCTCTCTCGTCCGCGGTCCGCCCATGTGCGGCCGCTGGTCTCTTGGCCAAGCTGCAGCGTGGGCTGGGGTGGCCGTCTCTCCGCTGCCGTCTGGTCCGCCGTGCGCTGCTGAGTGCGCTCGGCGTTCGCTACTCTGGCTTTGGGACCCCATGTGGCCCATGGTGTGTGCGCTGCCCATGTGTGGCGGCGGGCTGCGGTTTGTGCCACCCGCCCGCGACCTGGGGTTCTTCGCGCCCTTGGCGTCTCGGGCGTCGCTGCGACGCGCGTCAAGGCGTCTGGGGAGCGGGTTTCCCCTCGGCCGCGGAGCGGGCCCTGGTGCTCCCGTACCTTCCCACGGCACGCGGGGAGCAGGTATTTGTGGATGGATATAGTTGGGCTCCCTGGGGACCGAATACGTATTTATATGTATGCATGCACGTATGTATCAATTGTATGTGAATGCACATATATATATATATATATATACATATACATATACATATTTGTATTTGTATTTGTATATACATATGCACATACCTATACATACATATATATATATACACACATATATACATAGATACACATAAACATACACCTACACACATATAAATATGTGTGTGTCCATGGAGTTGAAAGGATAGAACTTTGGCGGTGCGTTCTGGGGTGTGCGACGCAGTCAGCGACAGCAGTCGGTCTCGCGATGATTGTTCGAATGGCGTTCCCCTGCCGCGGGCGGCCCTGTAGGAAACCCTGTTGGAACTCATGGGGGGGCTCCTGGGGCCTCCTGGGGCCTTGTAGGACGCGTGTCGGGCCGTCTTGGGACCGTCTTGGGCCATTTTGGACGCCTCTTGGGCCGTCTTGGGTCCATTTTGTGCTGTATTGGGCCCTTCCGGGGCCCCTCCTAGGGTCCGCTTGGGCCGTCTTGGGAGCCTCGTGGACCGTCCCGGGGCCGTCATGAGCCATTTGGGGCCTTCTTGGGAGTTTCTCGGGCGGTCGTGGGACGATTTTGGGGGCCTCCGGGGCTGTCGTGGACGCGGGGACGACCCAAAAGGCGAGTTTGCTGAAAACGTCGGTTTTCCTAAAGGACTGTGGCGATTTTTGCTGGATGGGATTTTCTCGGGGGTCTGTTGGGGCCCTCTCTGGGGTCCCCTGTGGCACTATTGGAGCCGTGGTGGCCGTCAGGGGAGCAGCCTCGGCCGCCCGAAGGCAGTCTTGGATAGTCCGGGGACCTCCCTGGGCCGCGTGTTCTTTAGGAGTGTTCTGGCGCCGTTTGGGGGCTCTCGGGGGGCCTTCGGGTGCCCCTTTCTGGGCCCCCGGGGAGCTCGGGGAACTGGGTGTCCACGCGAACCCGCCAAGGGCCCGACGGATTCATATGAATGGATAGATGTGTCTCTCTATATATATACACATATAACATGAGTGTATACAACCTGTGTAGATACACATATAACATAAGTGTATACAACCTGTGTAGAAACACGTATTTTTTGAATCACCACGGATTCGTGGTCTCAAAGAAAGTGTGGGTTGCGAGCTATGCGGTCGCACAGCCTTGATGGCCAGGGCACTGAGTGCCGCGCAGCACGGCTATACATGCTGTGCGGGCCGCGTGGCGAGGTGATGCGAATGGCCTTGTTATCGCGCCGCTCGGCGGAGCTCCCGGTCTTTTAATCGGAGGGCCTCCGCGCGGGCAGGTGGCAGGCGAGGCGCGTTGTCCATAATCCACTCGCGGCAGCGAGGGCGCCTCCTGTCTGAGACGTTCGCTATTCGCCGCACTCGTTCGTGGTATTTTTACACGCAGGGCACGTGGCGTTGGCGAGGAAGTTCTGGATGTCCATGGGGCGCCGTGTTTGGCCCGCTGGTGGCTCTCGAGGGCTCTCCGGGACGAAAGAGGCGCATCCGCAGTGTCACTCGCGTGCGCGCGCCAGCTCGGACGTAGGCCCGGCTGCCGTGTCGCACGCACACATGAAAAACATAGTATGCTCCTGCATCATGAGATCGTGCCAGTGCTTTGGGCCATCCTGGAACGTACGGAAACCATCGGGCAAAAATGGCCCCAGCAGCTTTACGTCCTCCCACAACTGCCCCATCCACGGAAGAGGGCGCCCGCCGGGCTTACAGTGGAGCAGCGAGAGGAGCGCGGTTGGACGGTGTCTTACCAGGCGCGCTACACAGGTGAGCCTCATGCGCGCTCGCTGGAGCACTAAGGTGCACGATATGTTCAAATGCTTGAGCTGCTTCGGGGTCAGCACCAGCACGCTAAACCCGAAGAACGAACGGGTGACGAGCAACGTGCGGGCGAATATTAGCTTATGCACCTCCGGCACTCGCGCGGAACCGTCAAGCTTCCATGCTAGCGGCACGTGCGCCTTCATGGTGGACGACGAGCAGTGCCTGACGTTGGCCATGGACACTGCGCGCAACGACTCGTGTGTGCCCAGATGCTTGCATGCTTGCACGCTTCCACCGCATCGATGGAAAGGCTCCGGTGCGGAACAGCAAGGCGGAGGCGGCCGTCGACGCAGCGTCGGGCCCCCCGGCGCTCCTTGGCGCCAGGGCCTCGACATTGCAAGAGGCATTCAGTCTTGCCGGGCGCGGCATTCAGCTGCAGGCGCAAGCGCTCGAGCACCTCCATAACCGTGCCGAGGGCATCAATGGCGACGATGGAGTCTTTAGGCCCACGGGCAACGACGGCCAGAGCCTCGTCGTCTGTGAAGGCTGCGTCGAGCACGGGCCTGGTCTCAGGCGCGCCGTCGGCAGGGGGGCGCCAGAATTCTCGCGGCGCCTCGGCGACCTTCAGCGCGACGCCTCGGCGGTCAAGTTCCCAGGCAATCATGTGGAGCGCCACCCCGTAAACGCTGTTGAGCGTCTGCGCCCCCGGCTCGCAGCCCTGGCGGCCGCCCGTATGGCTGGTGGCAGCCGCGGGGGGTTCATCGATGGGAAGCTACGCGCCCTCGCGAAGCGTCCCGGCCACGGCGCTAGCCACAGGATCCGCGCCCCACTATTCAAGCAGAGGCCCGTGCTCACGGACGTGCTGGGCAATCCGATCCGCGGCCTGCCGCGCGACGCCGAGTTTGCGGAGGCGCGGGGGGCGTTGGTCGGCGGGCAGGTGGCCCCGCCCGTGGAGAAGCTGGCGAATGATGAAGTCGAGCGCCTGGGTGAGGTCCACGATGCGTATGGACCACATCTGTTGCGCGGCGTAGTCCACAAAAAAAGTGATACTGCGAGACGCCGCGTCGGTGCCTCGGCCTGCCCGGGCGCCGTGCTAACAATCAGGCTGGTGATCGACATAGGCTGCTCCAGCGCGTCCTTGACCATCCCGGCGAGCCCCTTGCTCGCGCGGTCGGCCAGCAGGAAGGCGCGATGATGGTCCATGATCTGCGGGTCACCCCTCTTCTTCCACACGTTCTGCAGCTGGCCGCCCCTGCGCAGCGACGGCCAAGAGCCATTGCAGCTGACGCGGAGGTTGACATCGCTTGGAGGGTGAAAGAGGGGTCTGCAACAGGGGGTCTTCAATTGGGGCTGAATGGCCCATGCGTGCTCAATGTATCGCTCCTGTATGTGGTCGGGCACGATTGGCATCCAATGTTGGCGGTCATTGAGGGCCAGTCGTTCGCGCCCGCGCGGTGCCCGCGCGGGCGCGCGCGCGGCCCATCCATCATCGTTCGTGCGCGCGGGCGTTCTTGCATATTGCGCGCGGGGCGGCGAAAGGGAGTGCAAGTGTGTCTTGATTGTGCGATTGGTGATCGCGTATGTTCCCAAACGATGACTTCTCGACCCCCAAGACAAACTCGGAATGGGTCCCACGTTTCCCCCAAAATCTGAGTTCTCATTTTCCTGTTTCCCAACATGTGAATTCACATTTTTTTTTCCCCCGCACTCCGAATTCACACTCTGGCCCCTTTCATTAAGAATCTCACACAACATTCCATAATGTGAACGTACATTTTCCACTTTTCCAAAATATGAATTCACCTTTTCCTTTTCCCAATCTGTGAACTCACATGTTGCTTTCCCCACAGTGTGAAGTCACCTTTTGCCCTGGCCTTCGAGATCCCCACAACTGAGGCGCAATGGTCCGCATGTCAGATTGGCTGAGCAGAATTCGACACTCACCTGACCGCTTTCGTTTGTTCCAGCCTTTTTTTTGCGCCCTCAGCGCACGTTGCCTTCGTCGCCTTCCCCGAGCCCCCCGCCCCCTTGCTTCCTTCCCCCTCGAGTCTCGCGCATGGGCGCAGGCGGTGGGCTTCGCGCGGTTCCCCCGCCGATCACAGCAATCGAGGATGCATCGCCCATTCATGGCCCATCAAGACATCATTGCCGGGGCCCTGCGCCCGACCCCCACTATCACCCTCCAAATCGCCGAACTGGCCCGCTAGGGCGGAGCCGCCGGCTTGTAGCAGCTCACAAGGAATGACATCAAATCCAACGCCCTTGTCGCGCCCCAGCTGCGCGCGGGCACGCTCGGCGGCGGCAGGCCCGACGTCGAAGTCGGAGGCGAGGGGCAGCGGTCGCATGGCGGGAGCCGCGGCCTCTCGCGCGGGATCACGCTGCCGCGGCACCAGCCAGCAGCATGAGCTCCCCAAGCCTCTCGGACCTCCCGGGGGATCTCCACGAATGGGCCCGTGGCGGCGCTGGGCCTTCTGAAGCGGCCGCGAGGCGCGGCCGCTGAGCGACCGTGCAATCGCAAATGCTTGCCGCATGTCGCCCTCGCGCAGCGCCTGGGCAGACTTGGCAGCAAAGGCGTCGAGGTGACGCTTCCGGTCGGCCTCCAGCACGGGGCGGACTGCGCGTTGGATGTTCAGAATGGAAGCGGCGAGTCGGGCCTCCTGGGTGAGGCAGCGGCCACGCTTCCGGCCAGCGTCGATAGCCTCGCCCTGCAGCGCAGGAGGCCCGGACAAGTCGCCACTGCGGCGGCGAGGCACGCACGGTGCACGCGCGTACCTCCAGCATGCGAAAATGAACGGGGTGTACGCTTGTTGGCGGCACCTGCGAGGCGCTGCACTGCCGACGTCGCAATGAAGCAATGCATCGGACGACTTGCCAAACCTCTGGGCTCAGCCATTTCTGCCGCGGCTGCTGGGCAGGAGCGCCGAAGGCTTGTTGGGCAGCCCAGCGCGTCCAGATGCACAGTAACTCCAAGTGGTCGTCGATGTGGACATGCTCACCGACGCACGGGAACTGCCACATGCATTGCTGGAGAGGCTCCCGCTGAACAGGGTCGTCCAGGTTGTACTTGTTCACCTTGAAGGTGGTTGGAGGTGGGCTCATGGGCGTCCCGTAGCAGGCAAGCGTCTCCATCGCAACGAGGCCGCGGTCCTGCTTAGCATTGAGCGTCAAGAATACATCGGGGAGCGGTTCGCACAATCGACGCCAGTGCGCAAGCTCCGCCGTCGACAACGCGTAATCGATCCTCGCGCGAGTGCCGAACATAAATGTCCATGTCGGCTCACTGGTACACCATGTGTTGTTGATGGCCAGCCCGTGATCTCCAGTGAAGACTCGAAGGCTGCATTCATTCGGGTTCTCCGTCTCCGCGTAGCTGGGCCCAATGACGTGCGAAGGCGTGCTGTCCACGCGGCCGTTCGTATCGATGAGTTAAAACCACGGGATGCGGAACCTCGAAAATATCTTTCCGACCAGCCGGTCCAAGTCAGCCCACCATTGGAGACGATCAGGCTCAGCAGTCATGGAGTGAAGCGCGTGCTCCACGAGGCAACCAACCTCGCACCCACGCTTGCCAACGACAGCGTGGAGAAGTCGAGGTGACTCAGCCTGCAACGCAACGATGGGCAGAGAGCGCTTGACCCACAGCTGGACGCCAAGCGTTCCGTGAGCATCCGCCGCCGCAGACACCATAGTGTAGTGCCGCCCCTCGGTGAGCTCATCCAGCATCGTGATCTTGCTCCGCATGCAGATGCCGCTCACTGCTGCATACGCCCGCGCCTGCTGGAAGGGCAGCAGCGTGAGGGCGTTGGCAGTGGCAGCCGTGAGTGTGCTCAGGCGGGGGTTGCCTAATCCACCGCTTGTTGAAAAATAGCGATGGATAAGCCGCCTGCTGCTTCGGCTTCTTGGCCGGATTGCCGTAGTCGGAGATGTAGTACTTCGCCGGCTGCTTGCCAGCGTGGCGCCCCAGCGGCGCCATCGGGACAGGCTCCACGGGGGGAGCCTTGTGGTTGAAGCGTGGCCTGGCGGGAGCCCCCGCCTCCTGCGCAGCAGCCCTGGCTGCCATGTCCAGCGTCGCCTGGAACTTGGCGAAGGTCTCCTCGCAAACCTTCTTCGCCTCCGCCAGCCCTTCGGGTGAGACAGTGCCGTACTCCTCCAACTGCTTGATGGTGGCCTGGAGCTGCTCGCCAAGGTTGATGGCGACAGGCTTGGGGGTCTCCTTCGCCCTTGCAGCGGCCACCTGCTGCTGGAGTTCCGCCACGTCCGACTCGAGTTGTGCCACTTCGAGGGCAGCAGCTTCGCTCGCCTTTCGGCGAGGGCCACGCTCTCGGCAGCTGCCGTTGCGCGTGCCTTGGCTCTCTCGAACGCCGCCAGGGCACCATCGAGCCGCTTGCCCAGTGGCTTGGCGTCGCTCAGCTGGCGTCGGCGTGTAGCAAGCTGCTCGATGATCGGCTGCCGGGCCGGATCGAGGCCGCAGCCCTTCGGAAGGGCCGCCAGGGCAGCCCCAAGCTGCTTGATCGTGTCGAGCATTTGCTTCTGCGTGGGCTCCGTCTCCGCCACCGTGTGCTCGAGGCACGAGTTGGAGGGTCCTCGAGTCCCTGGTTCGATTCCCTGGAGACTCAGCCCTCAAATCGTGCCCGGACCCTGCATTGCCAAATCTCTTGGGGCTCGGCGTGTCGCCCTAGGAGAGGCACAAGAGGCCTCCAAAGAGGGGCCCAAGAGGCACAAATCGTCAAATCCCGTTGAGAAGATATAACAACTAGCACGCATGACGTTTCCCAAGAGGCCCCCAAGATCGCCCCAAGACTCCCCAAGATGGCCCAAGAGGCGCCCCAGACGGCCCAATTGAGCCCCAAAAAGGCACCACGTGGGGCCCAAGAGGGGGAACCCGAACCGACACATCGACCTCTCCGCCCTTAGAAACCCCCAGAGGCCCCAAGAGGCCCCCAAGAGGCACCCTAGAGGCCTCCAAGACGCCCCAAGAGGCCAAAACAACGGCACCGAAGAGGAGGAGGAGGAGGAGGAGGAGGAGGAGGAGGAGGAGGAGGAGGAGGAGGAGGCCTCGATACTGCCTCCAAGAGGCCCCCGCGAGGTCTCCCACGACATCCCAGCAGACATCCAAGAGGCCTATGACCCACCACCCGGGCACGGTGGCAGAAAGAGGTCGAGTGCTATCAGATCTATACCTGTGTGCATCCAAATGTCCATCTTCGGATCCTTGTCTCCTCCTCCTCCTCCTCCTCCTCCTCCTCCTCCTCCTCCTCCTCCTCCTCCTCCTCCTCCTCCTCCTATCCATATCCACCGCTTGCCGAGCTCCCCGAAGATCGGCCCACCGGGCGGTGGCAGTGGAGAAGTGGCCGCCTCGGAAATGTAGCCCAGAGCGGACAGCAACTGACGTTGGTCAGCTGACACGCGCCGTTGAACTAACCACGATAGCCTCGACACCGGCAGCAAATCCTGCCCAACATGACAAATACACTACCACCAGCCATCAGCCCAGCGAATTTCGTCTCCATTTACGCTCTCTCGATCCCTTCGCCTCACCCCGCTGCATGGCGGCAGGGTACGCGCGGCGTCTAAACTGGATAGGAGGACCAGATCCACAAGTCGGCCTCCCCATGCGTTCCGGCCGGGTCGACGATCGAGCAGGAGGGGTACGCTGACTCGAGATGAATTGACGTCGATTCGAGAGAAAGCGAAATAGAGAGAGAGAGAGAGACATCGAGTTGGCATCGAGCTCGGAAGAAGCACATCCTCGAGTTGGCGCTGTTGCAGAGCTCGGCCGACGAGCGGCCCCAGCCAGTACTTTTGCCGTCGCTCGGGCGCCCCTTTCCCGCGCATTGGTCGGTTTTGTGCGTGTTTTTGTTTGATCGATGGTCCAGGATGGTCCTCGATTGGTTCTCGCAGAGAAAAAATGCACACGTCCGAGCGATGCCGAGAGCATCGAGCCCACTCGGCCACCGAGAGTGCCCGACTCCCACCAAAGGGTTACCCTGGAGTCTGGGCCCGTTCGCCTGTCCGGTCGGCCGCCCTCCGGGCTGAGAGGCCGGACCCTGCTCAGCAGGGGGCCCGAGGCGAGCCTCCTAGCATCCCACCACCCTGTCCCGACGTCACTTCACGCCCCTCGCTCGCCATCGCTCGGACGTCCATCCCCTGAACATTTCTCGGTTTCGTGCGTTTTGCTTCTCGCAAGGTGAGCAACATGCTCCTCGATGGTCCTCGCCGAGAAAAAAAAAACGTTCGACCGATGCCAAGCTCGATGCCCTCTGGTCCCCTCGCGCTGCTGGCGACGGCCAGCCGATGGACTTCTGCGTCCCCCGTCCTGCATCCCTGCCCCGCTCCTTGCCCAATGGAGAGGAAGATGGAGGGAGCGGGGAAGAGACGGGGAGGGAACGGGGGAGGCGGGAGCCCCTCTTCTCTCCTTGCCTCTCCTCTCCCCGTTCTCGCTGCTTTCTATCCCTGCCTCCCTGCCTGCTCTCCCACCTCGACCCTCCATGCCTCCCACTCTCCCTCCCTCCCCCGATCGATACGCCCTTCCCTCGTTTCCTTCTGTCCCTCTCTCCCGTGCTCCTCTCCCCCTTCCTGCCCCCCCCCTCACCTGCCCTCCGCTCACACTCCCTCCTCCTCCGCCGTGCCTCCCCCTTCCCCCCTCCACTTCTTGGGCGCCCGAATTATCCGGGGTAACTCGGGTCCGGGGTAACTCGGGTTTGGATTCCCGAAAACGGAACCCGAGTTAGCCCTGACCCGAGTTACCCCTGATGATATGGGGCTCTGGACGCCCGAATTATCCGGGGTAACTCGGGTCCGGGATAACTCGGGTTCGGATTCCCGAAAAACGAACCCGAGTTAACCCTGACCGAAGTGACCCCTGATGATTGGGGGCTCTGAACTTCCTCCTCCATCTCACCCTCACACGTCCGCTCCGTCCCTGCCTCATCCGGTCCGCGGCCCCAGCTGCACGTGGGCGCTGCGCTGTCCGGTGTGCTCGGCACCAGCGCCAGCACGTGGTGGCAGCGCCCAAAGGTGGCAACGATCTGGCCGTCCGAGCGAAGTTCCCTCCCGAGCACACACACCGCGCGGTGCCATACGCGCGCGAGGGAGAGGATGCAACCACACCACTTCAGCATCGTAAGGCAGATTGTGAAAAGATGGACTGGGCATCGCTCGGACGTCCATTCCCTGTGCATGTGTCGGTTTCGGGCGTGTTTTGTTGCTCGATGGTCCAGGATGGTCCTCGATGGTTCTCGCCGAGAAAAATGCACACGTCCGAGCGATACCAGGTGGACCGCTGGAGGAACCACATGATGTTACATTACCATAAGGAACAACAACATGTGTGTTGGGCCTGGGACGGCGAGCGGCGAGAGATGCGCAGTACCACTGAGGAAAAGAGAATACTCGTCAACGAAGGCCCATCCGCCAGTCAACAAATTATCCTGGCGAAAGACCCAACCATATGAAGTTGTGGGCACCGCAATTGTGAACATCTTCTTCGGTGAAGCTCCCTATGGGGCCACGAAGCGCTGCGCTGGGAGGGAGTAGCACCGGGACCGTCGGTGAAGCTCCCTATGGGCCACGAAACGCTGCACTGGGTGCTCGCTCCTACTGGCACGCGTGCCTTGCATTATGTATATCCCAACCCTAGATACCCGCCCACCTTGTCTTCGATTGCACCCCCTTTCGGGGGGAACATGCTCTTTGTCGGCCACTGACAAAATGTGAAGAACTCTAGAGCGAAAGCGACGTTCCTGAATTCGGGAACCTCTCTGGCCAATGGCACTCGAATACATGCCGTAGCACCCCGCAGACGCGGATAAGAGTGAGGGGGCGGCGGGGACGTCGGCAGATTGCGAGTCTCTGGAAAAGCCCGCCGGACGAACCACACTTTCAAACACTATACAACGAGCCCGCCGCAAACGCAGAGTTTTTCTTTAAACCAATGTGGGTATGTCGCGGGTGGGTCGCTGGCGGGTCGCAAATGGGTCACGGGTGGGCCGCGGGTAAGTCGCGGGTGAGTCGCTGTTGGGTCGCGGGTGGGTCGCGGGCCAGGTCGCGGGGTGGGTCGCGGGTGGGTCGCAAGTGTGTCGCGGGTGCGTCGCAGGGGGGTCGCGGGGTGGATCGCGGGTGGGTCGCGGCTGGGTCGCGGGTGGGTCGCGGGTGGGTCGCCGGGTGGATCGCGGGTGGGTAGTGGGTTGGGTCGCAGGTGGGTCGCGGGGTGAATCGCGGGGTGAATCGAGGGGTGGGTCGCGAGGTGGGTCGCGGGGTGGGTCGTGGGGTGGGTCGCGGGGTGGGTCGCAGGGGGGACGACGACAACAAACAACAACAACACCACCAACAACAACAACAACAACGACAACAACAACGACAACAACCACAACAACAACAATAACATCATCATAAACAACATCAACAACAACAACTACTACAATAACAACAACAACAACAACAACAACAACAACAACAACAACAACAACTACAATAACAACAACGACAACAACAACAACAACAACAACAACAACAATCATTTTGAGACCGTTCGCCCTTATATGGTCGAGTGTCCAATAACGCGTATTTCCCAAACCCTCGATACCCGCCCTCTTCGTCTTCGATCGAACCCCTTTTGGGGGGTATACTTTTCTTCCCTGCAGGCCGGGCCCTGGCAAGCGGCGGGATGGCCGCGGACCGTCGGCCTGGCCAGCGGCAGCGCTGATCGGCCGGGCGGCCGCGGACCGTCGACCCGACCCCAAGAGGGACGGACAGGGGACCGACCACGACGACGACGACGACTACGACGACGATGACGTCGAAGACGACGGCGACGACGACGACGGCGACGACGAGCGAAAGCGAGAGCGAGAGAGAACGTCAGCAGGGCCACGAAGGGAACGAACTAGGCCACGAAGGGCGACAGCGGGGACACGAAGGGAATGCGTATGGGGCCACGAGAAACGCGAACGAGCGGGAGCCACGAAGTGCAGATAATGCGGGGCCACAGAAGGCAACTATGGGGCCACTGAGGGTAGCAACTGGGCCACGCAGGACAATGAGGGGGGCACAAGTGGCGACAGCGGGGCCACGAAGGGCACGCACATGAGGCCACAACGGGCGCGACTCCTGGGTGCCTGGGTGTCGGGAGCGTGCCGCTTGGGCAAATTACAAGAAATTCCAACGCAAGGCTATTATTCAGTAAGTTGCAAGCAAGTCTCCAGCGAGAGCGCGACTCCAGAGCGCCGGGGGGGCGATTCCTGAATAAATTGTAAGGAAGTGCGAAGCGAGAGCACGATTCCTGGATAAAATGCGATGAAGTCTCTGGCGGGAGCGGGGGTCCTGGCTAAATTGTAAGGAAGTCTGAAGCGGGAACCGTTGTTGTTGTAACCCGGGGGCCAGGGGCCCAGTTTGAGCATGAAGACTTTCCCTATCGGAAAACAAGGTGCGAGCGTCGATGTGGCACACTTTGATTGAGAAAAACAGTATGCACCGGTGGGGGGATCAACAATAATTATTCTTCAGAAGTGAGAACTCAACAACAACACCAACAACAATCAGTGTAAGACTGTTCGTTTTTACTTGCCCGTGTGTCATTCAAAACGAGTTCCCCACACCCCCGATACCCCCCTCTTTGTTTGTCTTCGATCACACCCCCCTGGGGGATTCGTTCTCTTTGCGGGAGGCGGCGGGCTTAGACAGGCGGGCAAACCTGAACGGGCGGACAATCCTTCGTGGGCGTACATGTGCCCGCCATTAGAATTGGTGTGGGCCCTGCAAAAAAAAGTAAGGGGAGAACGAGGGAGAGTGGGAGGAAGGGGGTGGGAAGGACGAAGGAAACGGGAAAACGCCAGGAGAGAAGGAGCGAAGAGGGGGGGCGGTTGATTAGAAGCAGAGAGAGGGAGAGAGAGAGAGACAGATACGAGAGGTAGAGAAAGAGAAAAAGAGAGAGAGAGAGAGAGAGGGAGAGAGACAAAGAAAGGAAGAGAGAGAAAGAACGTGGGAGGGAGGAGGCAGGAGAGGGGAGGGAGAAGGGTGGAGGGAGAGGACGGAAAGGGGAAAGGGCAGAGAGGCATAAGGATGAGGGAAGAAAGGAAGGAGAGAAAAGGGAGGAGAGGAGGGAGTAGGGCGAGGGAGGAGGAGCAGGAAGGTGAGAGCGTGAACGTTCGAGGAAGTCCTAAGCGAAAGCGCGGTTCCTGAAGGACGTCTCGGGCGGGAGCCCACGACGGGCGGGTGATCCCCTGACGGGCGGGTCGGGCGGGTGGGACATTCAAGCGGGATGCCTGAGTATGGCGAGAGCGCGATGACCAAGTAAATTGTAACGGCGTCCTTGGCGCAGCTTGTTTCCGGAGCGTCGACAGCGCGATTTCTGAATACATCGCATGGAAGTCACAAGCGAAAGCGCAATTCCTGCATAACATGTGAAGGGTTCTCTGGCGGGAGCGGGGTTCTTGATTGAATTGCGAAGAAATCTTGACTCAAGTGCAAGGATGTCTCAAGCGTGAGTGCCTTTTCTGAATAAATTGTGAGGAAGTCTCAGGTGGGAGCGGGGGTCCTGACTAAATTGCGAGGAAGTTACATGCGGGAGCACCAATCCTGAGTAAAGTGTAAGGATGTCTCAGGAGCGGGGGTCCTGAGCAAATTTGGAGGAAGTCTCAGGCGGGAGCCGTTGTTGTTGCAATCCGGGGGGTCAGGGGCCCAGTTTGAGCACCAAGACGTTCCCTGTCAAAAAGAAGGGTGCGAGCGTCGAGGGGCACACTATGAGAAAATCAATACGCACTGGTGATGGGGGATCAACAAGTATTCTTCAGAGATACGAGTTCAACAACAACAACAGCAATAACAACAACAACGCAACAAGCAGTATCTTCAAAACGGATTCTAACTTCAGCCACGCACCCAGGGACAATGCATGACCGTTCAACCCCCTGAATATGATACATACACACATAGATAGATAGATAGATAGATAGATAGATAGATAGATAGATAGATATGGAGAAATATCGATTGGGAACCCTTGTCGCCGTGTCTGGGCCTCCACCAACTTGCTTGAATTACGAGAAAGTCTCGAGCGAGAGCGCCACTGTTGAGTTCGGGGGCCTCTCTGGCAAAGGGCCTCTGCGAATACATCTTTAAGTCATATCGAACGGGAGCCCTGTTTTTTCGTGGCTGGGCCCCCGCCACCTTGACTGAAGTGCGAGGAAGTCTCGAGCGAGAGCGCCGTTCCTGTTCGGGGGCCTCTCTGGCCAGGGTGTCCTGGGGCAAATTGTGAGGAAGTATCGAACAGGAGCCGTTGTCGTCGTAGCCGGGCCGCCACGGGCCCACTTTTACACTTTAACATTCAAGCCAACGCTCGAGCGGGAGCCTCGTTTACAGAGAACATGTAGCCGGCATCGAGGCGAAAGCACGCGGAACCGTTTCCGGATATCAGCAATAACTATTCTCTAGAAATGAATACTCAACCACCATACCAAACACAGCACCACCAGCACCATCAGCAACAACAACAGCAACAACAACAACAGCAGCAACAACACCACCACCAACAACAACAGCAACAACAACAACAACACCAACAACAACACCAACAACAAAGACCGCAGCAGCAACAGCAACAACCGTTTCAAGACTGTACGCTATCATGCGCTCGCGTGCCATCCAATATGTGTACCAAAAACATCGATACCCGCCCTCTTCGTCTTCGATCGCACCCCTTTTGGAAGCCCCTTTGGCAGCTATTTATCGCACCTGCATAATGTATTACGTGCAGCCCTTAAGGTAAGATAAGAGAGGAAGGATGGAAGGAAGAGGCACGGGGGAGGGAGGAGGATGGAGCACGAGAGAGAGTAGCAGGCGGGCTAAGAACAGAAAACACGTCGCAAAACCAGACGGGCAGATCGGGCGGGTAGACCTTAACGGGCGGGTCGGGAAGGCGTGCCCAGGCGGCCAGGTCGCGCAGGCGGGTTGCTGAAGCGTGCGTCCTGCATGAGTCGCGAGGAAGTCTCGAGCGGTAGCACGATTTCCGAGTAGATCGTGAGGAAATCCACAGCGAGAGCGCGATCGGTGAGTGTCGAGGGCTTGGCGACTGGTTCCCACACGAGAGCGCGAGTCTTGTATAAATTGTGGGGGAGCCCCGCGCGAGAGCGCGCTTGGAGAATACATTGTCACGAAATACCAGGCGGGAGCCGTTGTTGCTGTAAACCGGGGGCCAAGGGCACATTTTGGTGACACCCCACTTTCCCTGGAAAAAAAAAACGGGTGCGAGCCCCGGGAGAAGCACTTGAAGTGAACAAGTACAGTGGTCACAGGAGAGGGGGGGTAATAATTACGTAGCACCCCGCAGTTGCGGGCGGAAAGAAGTGAGGGGGCGGCGGTGACGTCATCAGTCTGCGAGGCTCGAAAGGAACCCGCCGCAGGCGCCTGACTTTTCTACGAATTATGTATTGAGCCCGCCGCAGGCGCCGATTTTTTCGCTGAAAGCAATGTGGGTGGATCGCGGGGGGGTCGGGGGGTCGCGGGTGGGTCGCGGGCCAGGTGGGGGGTGGGGGTCGCGGGTCGCGGGTGGGTCGCGGGGTAGGTCGCGGGTGGGTCGCGAATGGGTCGCGAGTGGGTCTCGTGGTGGGTCGCGGGGTGGGTCGCGGGGTCGGTCGCGGGGTGGGTCGCGTGTGTGTCGCGGGGTCGGTCGCGGGGTGGGTCGCGGGGTAGGTCGCGGGGTGGGTCGCGGGGTGGGTCGCGGGGTGGGTCGCGGGGTGGGTCGCGGGGTGGGTCGCGGGGTGAGTCGCGGGGTAGGTCGCGGGGTGGGTCGCGGGGTGGGTCGCAGGGTGGGTCGCGGGGTGGGTCGCAAGGGGGACGACGCCAACAAACAACAACAACAACAACAACAACAACAACAACAACAACAACAACAACAACAACAACAAAAACAACAACAACAACAACAACAACAACAACAACAAAGACAAAAACAGCAACAACAACAACAACAACAACGACAATAACAGCAACAACAACAACATCAACAACAACAACAATCGTTTTAAGACTGTTCGCCTTTTATATGCTCGTGTGTCCAATAACGCGTATTTCCCAAACCCTCGATGCCCGCCCTCTTCGTCTTCGGTCGAAACCCTTTTGGGGGGTATGCCGTTCTTCCCTGCAGGCCGGGCCCCGGCAAGCGGCAGGGCGGCCGCGGACCGTCGGCCTGGCCAGCGGCAGCGCTCATCGGCGGGGCGGCAGCGGACAGTCGACCCGAGCCCAAGAGGGACGGACAGGGGACCGACCACGACGACGACGACGACGACGACGACGTCGAAGACGACGGCGACGACGAGCGAAAGCGAGAGCGAGAGAGAACGACAGCAGGGCCACGAAGGGCACGAAGTAGGCCACGAAGGGCGACAGCGGGGACACGAAGGGAATGCGTATGGGGCCACGAAGAGTGCGAACGAGCGGGGGCCACGAAGTGCAGATAATGCGGGGCCACAGAAGGCAACTATGGGGCCACTGAGGGTAGCAACTGGGCCACGTAGGACAATGAGGGAGGCACAAATGGCGACAGCGGGGCCACGAAGGGCACGCACATGGGGCCACAACGGGCGCGACTCCTGGGTGCCTGGGTGTCGGGAGCGCGGCGCTTGGGCAAATTGCAAGAAATTCCAACGCAAGGCTATAATTCAGTAAGTTGCAAGCAAGTCTCCAGCGAGAGCGCGACTCCAGAGCTCCGGGAGAGCGATTCCTTAATAAATTGTAAGGAAGTCCCAAGCGAGAGAGCGATTCCTGAATAACATGCGAGGAAGTCTCGGGCGGGAGCGGGGGTCCTGCCTAAATTGTAAGGAAGTCTCAGGCGGGAGCCGTTGTTGTTGTAACCCGGGGGCCAGGGACTTAGTTTGAGCAGGAAGACTTCCCCTGTCAAAAAACAGGATGCGAGCGTCGAGGGGCACACTTTGATTGAGAAAAACAGTATGCACCAGTGGGGGGGGGGGGGGGCAACACTAATTATTCTTCTGAAGTGAGAGTTCAACAACACCAACAACAACAACAACAACAACACCAACAACACAACAACACCACCACCACCAACAACAACAACAACGACAACGACAACGACAACGACAACGACAACGACAACAACAACAACAACAACAACAACAACAACAACAACAACAACAACACCAACAACAACAGCAGCAGCAGCAGCAACAACAGTCATGCTAGCCTCATGCGCGATGTATCCACACGAAGCATGCGACCATCACGATAGCAAACACCATCATGGGGGACTCTTGTTCTTCAGCGGGGTCCATTATTCCCATTCCCAGATATTCCGCCCAATGAGGTCTTGCAAACACCTCCTCCGAGGAAGTTCCACATATCCCGCCTCGAAAAGGCATGCCCGCGCCTTGCTGCGCCGATGCGAGACCGCCAGTGAAACCCCAGCGAAGGGTAAAGCACAAGGAAGTATCGAGCGACAGGATGGCCCTGGTGGGGATGGGGGCTGTCGGCGGTGAGGCAAGGACCTGGCCCTGAATAGAAAGGGAGGAAGTCTCGAGCAGGGCTGCTGTTGTTGCTGGGAGCGGCGCCAATGCTGAAGAGAGTAGGGCGCTAGTCCAGCATAAAACGAAACGAAGTCTCGAGCGGGAACCTGGTTTTGTCGGGACGGCGGCTTTCGGCGGCGAGGAGGAACACCGCCTTGAGCAAGTAAGAAAGGAGAAATAATCGAGCGAGAGCCATGGTTTTGTCGGGACGGGGGCTGTCGGCTCGGCGGCGAGGAACAGCACCGTCCCGAGGAAAAAGAAAGGAAATCTCGAGCGGGAGCGTTGTTCTTGCTTGGAGCGGCGCCAGTTCAACTGAGAGTAGGGCGCCAGTCCAGCGTAAAACGAAACGAAGTCTCGGGCGGGAGCGCTGGTTGTGTCGGGGCAGCGGCTTTCGGCGGCGAGAAGGAAAACCACCTTGAGTAAGAAGGGGAAACACATCGAGCGGGAGCCGTGGTTTCGGCGAGGAACAGCACCGTCTTCAGGAAAAAGTGAGGAAGCCTCGAGCGGGAGCGTTGTTCTTGCTGGGAGCGGCGCCAATTCAAAAGAGAGATGGGCGCCAGCCCAGCGTAAACGGAAGAAAGTCTTGGGCGGGAGCGCTGGTTTTGTCGGGGCGGCGGCTTTCGGCGGCGAGAAAGAAAACCGCCTTGAGTAGAAAAGGGAGGAAGCCTCGAGCGGGAGCGTTGTTTTTGCTGGGGGCGGCGCCGATGAGAGAAAGACTAGCGCGCCAGTCCAAGGTAAAACGGGAGGAAGTCTCGAGCGGGAGCGCTGGTTTTGTTAGGACGGTTGCACTCGGCGGCCAGCAAGAACACCAGCCCTGAGTAAAAAAGGAGAGGTCTCGAGCGGGAGCGTTGTTGTTGTTGGGGGGGCGGTTTTGGCGGTCCAAACCGCTCGAGCGTGAGCCTCGTTTTCAATGAAAATGTAGCCGGCGCCTCCGCGAGAGCGCCAGGGCGCCTGTAAGGGGTCCAACAATAAGAATTGTTTAGTAATAATAGATTCAACCATGCAACAAGCAGAATCCTTACCACGGATCCCCACTAGAACCACGCACCCAGGGACAATGAATGACCGTTCGGCCCCCTCACTCCGATCCAGTAGAAATGAGACTTCAACGGCAACAGACAATACAAACCTGGAAAGATCAAAAGAGAGATAGGGCGAGCGAGAACAAAACGAGAGGTAGAGAGCGAGCGAACGAAAGGTAGAGGGAGAAAACAAAGCAATCGGGCAATGAGTAGAAAAGTGGGTTAGAGAAAACTCTATTATCGTCTTCTTTATCTCTCGCTATATAAAGAGATGAATAAGACGAGACAACACGAAAAGAGAGAGCGAGAGAGAGAGAGAGAGAACAAACCCGAGATATAGCGAATGGCAGAGAGAGAGAGAGAGAAACACAAATTTGCGGTAGTGTCTAAAGCGCCTGCATAACTTGTATATGTGCACACCTGCATCTACACTGACGGGCCACATAAAACCATAGACAATAAGAGAGGTTGAGAAGAGAGGGGTAGAGATAATGGCAGAGCTAGAGAGAGAGAGAGAGAGAGAAAGAAAGAAAAACACCACCTGAAAACAAATCGAGAACGGGTCACAAAGGGCGACGGTCAAACACACTATATAATCAAACGAAATGCGCTCGCATCGCAGCTGCAGTCATACCCCTCCCGCGCGCCCCTTCCTATTGAGATCAATCCTTCTTTCCTATCTAGGATACGGTGGCCCAAAATAGCTTGATCCCCAAATTGCCGTTGCAAGATGCTACGCGGCGTTTGCTACGCAATCGGCCGGGGGCGCTATTTCAGGAGGGGGAGCAGGCATGAACAGGATCAGAAAGAATACAAGCAAAACGAGGAGAGTGAAGGAGGAAAGGACGAGGATGGGCGAGGGGAAGAAGGGGAGCAGAAACAGGATGAGTAGATGCGGATCGCGGCTGAGATAAAAGGAACGGCCACGACAAGGAGGGGCGAGAACAACAGAGTATCTCGGGGGCCTCGTCGTGGAAGCCTATACGCCCTTTGGATGCCTCGTCGGAGCCTCCTGGACGTCGCTTGAACGCCTCTTGGTACCCTCTTCGGGGCCTCTCGGGCAGAAGAGCGAAACGTCAACTGCATGGTATCTGCAAGAAATTGCGGGGAATCCAACACAAACGTTGATCGTCTCTGATGTAGCTTGTTTTTTGAATGCCCGTAACAGATGTAATCGCCTTGGTGGTCAGAGGAACGTCCACGGCGGCCCAAGATGCCCTCAAGATCGCACCACGACGGATTCCGAGCCCCCGGTGGGGGCCCAAGAAGCCCATCGAAGTTCCCCAAGAGGGGCCCAAGAGGAGGAACATGAGCTGGCATTGCAACGACGATCAAAAACGAGTCTTACGCGAGATGACGCAGCGACCTCACGCCGCAGCTCACGCGGGCCGCCAGCACGGCGCGATGGATTGGAAACGTGGGCGTGAACGCGCGACCTTACGCAGGCAACTTCCGCGCCAATGTCGGTGAAGAGGAACCTGTTTTCCTTCGTCGCTCATCTGGAGCCCTGAGCCTCAAAATGGCGCGCCGCCTCAAGGAGGCCCCGAGACGCCCCGAAGAGGACCAAGAGGACCCCCAAGAGGCTCCCACGAGGGGAGATCCCAAGATGCCCAGATTGGTATCCAAGAGACCCGTCAATGACACCCCGCGAGGCATCCAAGAGGCCTCTGGCCAACAATCCAAGCACGATGGCGGGTTGGGCCGACGGCCACTGGAGGCCGGTATGACTCGTCTACGTTGCGCGTAGGCCTATTCTTATGGCGCAGTCGCTCCAAGAATCAGGGCCAATCCATAGGCTGGCATGCAAATACTGCTGCATCGAAATGCACATGTTGGACAATACTTCGGGAACGGAAAAGGTTTTCAATGCAGACCAGAAGTTTACGCTCAGGTGGAAGAAGCATCACCAACAGCAATAGGCAAGACAAATATCACCTGGGGCATTCGAGACGGTGGCGAACTCCGAAAAACTGCTACCATTGCACGCTGGGTATACGGCGACTGCTGACCCTGAGCGATCGCCTGATGGTGCGGGCACACTGCGAACAATGATTCATAGGAAAAACACTCGCTACACCGACGCTTTTTCCGACCCTGCGCTGAAATTCGCACAGGAACGCGAATCCTGGTATATACGGGATCCTGGTGTATACATTGTTCGCTGCCTCCCTAGGAAAACGGGGGAAAAGTATACACCACACCACCCCGACGTCGTCCCCGACCATCAAAAAGTCGTGGGATTGAAAAAACAACCCGCCACTGGTAATGTATATGTTCCAGTTTCCGAATTCAGACAAGAGAGGGAAGGCGAGCACAGGGAACACAGAAGCACACCAGCCGATCGCGGCACCGAGGCTGCTCTGGCAGCGGAGTGCTGCGCGCCCCGGCCCTTTGCCCTCCTAAGCCGCGTGGCGCTCTTCGAGCCATCGCGCGGCTGGCCCTGGTGCTGGTTGCGCAAGGGGGGGGGGACACAAGACGCGACGCAGTGATCGTAACTCGAGCGCAACTCTGCGCAGTCCACTCATCGTGCTCCTATAAGGAGCGCTGGCCACGGCGAGCCTCGGCAACGAACAGCATCCGCGACCGACGCTGCGCCTAAGAAGCGGCCCGAACACCCGAGTCCATCCTGAGCCCAAAGTGGACCTCGCTTCAGCGTCTTGAGTGTTCCACGGTGAGCCTCGCAAAGAAGAACAAATGTTCTGAGGTCCGCGCGGATTTCTTGGATCGGCGCTGGACCCAGCTCCATGGCGCGCGGAGCGCTGAGGGCGGCGCCTGAGGTGCCGCCAGGCGGCCCAGCGCCGATCCAAGAAATCCGCCCAGATCTCAGAAATTGTGTATGCTGTTAAATTTTTGTTC